>MPNW01000583.1:75909-106979 GCA_011800805.1 Hirudo medicinalis
CAATTGTAAATCTAACAACAACAACAACAACAACAACAACAACAACAACAACAACAACAACAACAACAACAACAATAATAATAATAATAATAATAATAATAATAACAACAACAATAATTTCGGAACCACCGCAATTACTTCTGAAAGATGCTTTCTAAAATTATTTCAACCTCTTGGAATTTCCTGGGTTTACTTCTCTCATCAGCATGACTAAGGTGAAGGTGAAATCTAACTCACAAACAATGATATGTTTTTAGATGATGATAATAATAGTAATAATAATAATAATAATAATGTAAAAAAATTCATCATTATCATCATTATCAGGACAACCTGATGTATCACAACATAACTTCCTACATAACGTCCAACAACAAGAAACTCACGTCAGCATCGTCTGAGTCACTCATTTGACATCCTACTGCAATTTCTTCCGTCCGATGACGAGATGACGACGACGATGATGATGATGATTTTGATGATGACGACAATGATAATGATAATATAAACATTTCTCATATTTTTCTCAATGAAAGCAAATGGTTTGAATTACCTGCATTGGAAAAAAAAACAATTTCTTTCAAATGCAAAACTTTCCGAAAACTTGAAAAGTAGTCCTTAGCAATCGGGAGAGCAAATGGCCAGGAGGTCGTGTGATGTGGGTCCGGGGTTCAAACCTTACCGGACTATGGCACGCAGGGATATCTCTGACATCAGCGAATGATTAATTTCCATGACATTCCAAACATTTCCATTGGAATGTTGTTGCACGCATTTCAACAGAATTTACGTTTTTTGGACGAAAATTGCGATCGTTGTTGAAGTGTTTGCACAACCAGATGATGGAAGAATGACTTGAGATTAATGATGATAAATAACAGTAATAACGATGATGATGATGATGATGATGATGATGATTATGATGATGATAATAATATTAAATAGTGATAATAATAACAACAAAGTTAATAAAGTCTTTAAAGTATAACATAATCACATAACTTCCTACATAACGTCCAACAACAAGAAACTCACGTCAGCATCGTCTGAGTCACTTATTTGACATCCTATTGCAATTTCTTCCGTCCGATGACGAGATGACGACGACGATGATGATGATGATGATGACGTCGATAATGATGACGATGACGTCGATGATGATGTTGTTGATGATGATGATGATGACGACGATGACGACGACGACGACGACGATGATGATTAGAAAATAAAAAATAGAAATAATAGATATTGGAGATGCATTTTTAATTGTGCAACATGAACGGAAAGATCTCGTTTTCCATGATGTAATATTTGATTTCTTTGCAATAATATCTATTACTTGAAATCTCTGTTTTTTCATTGGTCCTCAACATCCACAACAAGCAGACATTGACCAATTAAATGGATTTATTTCAAACAAAACCAAACAGAACTTGTGCAGAAGAAACGCCCGATGTTGAAACAACTTGAAAGGACCTCATTTACATACCTGGATTGAAAATTACTCACCTGTATCGATAGGGGACCACCTGAATGATGTTTGAATTTTTCATTTTCATTTTAAGAATTTCATAAAATTTGTTATTTTTCTTTTAAAGTTTAGTATTAAGTCGTAAATTATTATTTAAATGTTTAAATTTTGATTTTAAAAATTAATTTCACAATCCAATGTTTTGGTGTTGAAAATATTTCATAAAATCATATTTCCATGTTCCAACTAATCCGATATTTTGATTTTAGAATTTTTCTTATTCTGACAGGCAAATTAATTGATTTCATTACCATTATCAACCACACACACACACACACACACACACACACACACACACACTCACTCACCCACTCACTCACTCACTCACTCACTCACTCACTCACTCACTCACTCACTCACTCACTCACTCACTCACTCACTCACTCACTCACTCACTCACTCNCACACACACACACACACACACACACACACACACACACACACACACACACACACACACACACACACACACACACACAAATTTAGAAGCGAATGCAACACGAATTGAGGAGACATCAAAGAAAGTGTTAATAAGATATTCCAGCACGAGGGTTAATAGGGGCTCATTAGTTCAAACGAAGGTCATTTGAATGTCCAAAGACACGGGTCCGTGTGCTAATTAATGACACTCCCATGTTGATGTCTGCCTGAATCACATGCAGCGTCCTTACGACTTGTGGGAAGACAATGCTCTCTATGGATTCACACGTTCACAGATTTTGTTTAAATTGTTGCTTGAGCAATCATTGTTAATTGTTGCCAACACTGTGGATAATTACGAATAATTATGATTTCACAACCTTTTAATTCAGTCATGATTTGTTGATCAATAAACACGTTCACTTCAAATGCAACCTTCTTCAAACTTTGCTTACAAATTTTCGTATTTTTTTTAGCATTGATTTTCATTTAATATAGTTACCATCATCGTCATCGTCATCGTCATCATCATCACCATCACCATCACCACCACCACCACCATCATCATCATCATCATCATCACCATCATCATCATCATCATCATCATCATTACCATCATCACCAGATTTTGGTTGTGCAATCGCATTTAGGCTGAACGCCAAATGATGGTTTCACTTCTCCAATAACTATCATCATTACCACACCACTACCACAATCATCTCCATCATCAACGTGATGGTCATCATTACCTTACTTAATAGAAACCCACAAATCATCACCACAAATCATCACCAATAAAGCGATCCATTTTATAACCGAGAAGTTCGTAAATTTTCAGGAAGCTTTGAAAATGTATTTGTTCAATTAAATGAATTAATTTTAAACCTACATTCGCACGTGTAAAGTCACAAGAAATTGATATTCTCAACATTCAACATTCAACATTCAATATTCATCTTTCAACATTCAATATTCAACATTCAACATTCAACATTCAACATTCAATATTCAACATTCAACATTCAACATTCAACATTCAATATTCAACATTCAACATTCAATATTCATCTTTCAACATTCAATATTCAACATTCAACATTCAACATTCAATATTCAACATTCAACATTCAATATTCATCTTTCAACATTCAATATTCATCTTTCAACATTCAATATTCAACATTCAACATTCAACATTCAACATTCAATATTCAACATTCAACATTCAACATTCAATATGTAACTCTCAACATTCAATATTCAGCATCTTGAATACTCGCGCATAACTCATGGTACAATTCCCAGATACCATCCATGCAAAGAGTTAAAAACTTGCTGTGGAGCATTTTGAGAGTGCAAATGAATTTATGAGACATCAATAATAATTTCATAATTAAGTCATTTTTAAAGATAAAAATTATTTCGTCTGCAACGATTCCACGCCAATCATCGGATGTTGCGGTATTTTTAATGTTTTAAAAGTTAATTTTTACCAATTAAAAACGATCCTGAACGCGAAAGTCGACCGGCAACTCAGCAGACGTCAGTAACACTTTTAGCTCCACCTCCCGGTCACTAGTGTCCGAAACGGGTCACGCATGAGTGATTTGAATGACCAATCAAGGGACAAGGAAGTGGAATCCCTGTTGGTGAATGAAGCTTTTAAATGACTCCAAATTGAATTCAATCGGCAGCATTTACCGCTTCAAGTGACAAGTCAAGTGAAAATGGCCTCGGATTTCACTTTGAACTCTGACCTTCAGCTAGACCTTGAAGGTCAAGCGAAGGCTACGCTCAGAGGTCCTGAGTTTGATTCCCAGGACTGGATGAACTTCAAAGAAGGCGACAAAAGTCGAGTGGAAGACAAGGAGGAGCGAGTGAAAGTTCGACTGCTGAGGCAGAGAGGAAGGAGGAAGCCGAGGGTGATCTTCAGTTGCAACCAGGTGGAAGAATTGGAAAGGACCTTCGACAATCAGAAGTATTTGACTCCAGAGGAAAGGAAGGAATTGTCAGAGAGGTTGAAGTTGACGCAGCAACAGGTATTTTAACGATTTTAACAATTATTTCGGAATAACTGTTTTTATTTCTTATTATTTTCTTTAATTCAACGTCACCACCACCTTTTTGGATAAAAATGAAAATAATTTATATTACGACTAATATTGCTACGAATAATAAAATATTTAATTAAAACTGATTCTTGTTCAATTTGTTATTAATTAGCATTAATTCAGTTAAATAACTTGATTTGTCAAAGAAAACTTTAAGAAGTGTCACAATGTGAGTGACAAATGATGTTTGAATTGTTGACATTTTCTTTTTTTATTTTAAATTCCTGGATTAATTAATTAATTCTCAGTTTGATTTTATTTTAATTTTAGGTCGCAATTATTTTTAAATTTTTAAATTCCGTAGTTTGAAGAAATCTTGTGCAAAGATGAGGAGTCAAGTTTGCACCTTGATTGGAAATCACAATGCATCCAATTGAAATTATGCACTTAACTACTCAAATAATCGTTACAATATTTACATTATTGTACGTAATTCTACAATTAACTATAATAATAATAATAATTAACTTATAATAATAATAATTATCATTACTAACAGGTAAAGATTTGGTTCCAAAATCGACGTTACAAACTGAAGAGGCAGGCTCTCGATTACAGCGTTCAAATGACCTACCATTTCAACAGCAACAGCAACAACATCAACAACAACAACTTTCCATGCGACATCATCAACAGCAACAACACGATCAACAACGAAGTCGTTTCTTCCAGTTTCGAAGCTTCCGACAACCTTCAGAGGTTCAATCACTTCTCGGACTTTCGTTCAACCGCAATCAACCAATTCAACCGCCTTCAATTCTTCCCTCACATTCCATCCACCAATCAACAAACTCAAACATTCTTTCACGGAGATCGCAATTCTTTCCATCATCGGCCATCCAATTTCGTCGAAAAATTTCCATCCGCTACTCTCACCCGATCATCCTTATCCCCCGTCCTTTCCGGGCCTCTGTCAGTCCCGCACTGGAGCCACCACACCCTACCACATCACCATGGGAACCACAACCATCGTCATTTCCACCTGGATAACTCAGAAGCCGCCAGCAGTGAAACCATCCAAGTGCATCCAAGTTATGGTGGTTTTATGGACAGTTGATGAATATTCAAACATATTCGAATGTCGATGTGGAGATGAAAGTTTATTTTGAGAATGCGGTTCTATAACCATCGTCATCGTCGTCATCGTCATCATCGTCGTCATTATCATCGTCATCATCATCGTCATCATCCAGCATGCTCATAATAACTTACCAGATTCGAATTGAACGATGAAATAAATTTCAACGAACTATAAATTTGCAATTTCACGAATTGAAATAACATTCTTGTCTCAATGATATACCATCATCACTATCATTACCACCACCATCATCATCATCATCATCACCACCGTCATCGTCATCATCATCGCATGTCTAAACGGCATCGACTTCTGGCCGAGATAGTAAATAATATTTGGCAGTTGAAAATTGAAAATGCATTAATTTGATTGGTTGCATGGTTGCCATGACAGCGAATGAGTTTGTAACTGACTGCATCCATTGAACAACGTACACTAACCCTAATTAAAAATAATAGCATCATTATTAACAATAATAAGACGAATGATGATGATGATGATTATGTTAATTAGTGATAATAACGATGATTGCATTATTAGGAAATACAGCAACAACAAGCAAAACATCGGACTGTTCTAAGTTGCTCGTTCTACGATTGAATCGTAAAATGATTGATTGAAATGTTGATAATCGTGTGAGTTTACGTAAGTTTAAATTGTAAGTTCATGTAAGTTTATGTAAGTTCATGTAAGTTCATGTGAGTTCATGTAAGTTCATGTAAGTTCATGTAAGTTCATGTGAGTTTATGTGAGTTTATGTGATCCTAACTCATGGATGGAGTGCAAATGTCCTCATTGGAGACTAACAACACCTTCCATTACATCAATACGCCCGGCCTCTCAGAATCCATCCAGTAACAACCTTCACCACCACCAGCTGTAATATCAATAATAATCATAATCGTGTGACATCACATTTCCATAACTATGGTAGCATGATAAGCATGATCTAGAAAAAGAGGTTCTGAATGGGGTCGACGAACTTATGAAATCCCTAGCGACTTTCAACTTATTTTAAATGCCCTTGGAATAGTCTCGATCGCGATTGGTCGACAGCTCAAATATGATTGGTTGGCGATGGGGCTTGGTAATACGAGGGGGTTGAGTGAACAGCGAAGTTGAACAAAGCAACACGAAACTTAAAAAGATGAAGAAGACGATGAAGATGAAGAAACTGTGAACTTTCAGACACGTAAGTTGTCAATTTTCAATCAATAATTTACAATCGTTTGTAATTAATTACAAAATAAATAAAGATTACAAATTAATTAATAAAATATCAATCTATAAAAAGTGAGAAATACTTCATGCCAATCAAAGCACTGATTATTCGAGTTGAATTCCGAAATAACTTCTTTTAAATGGTTTCCAGAAAATTATACAATTTAATTTCATTTAATTTCATTTGAATTACAATTTCTGATTCAAATATTCAACAAAACAGCAAAACGAATGAAATTACAGATCAACATCAACAAAGCAACAAGAGTACAATTATCGACAATACAATCATCAACAATACAATTATCAACAATACAATTATTATCAATAATCATCAACAATACAATTACCAACAATACAATTATCAACAATACAATTATCAACAATACAATTACCAACAATGCAATTATCATCAATACAATCATCGACAATACAATTGTCAACAATGCAATTATCAACAACAATAACAACAACAACAACAACAACAACAATAACAGGAGTGGAAATAAAACGAAGCGGCACACACGAATGTCACTGCATCGTCGACGAAGGATGGAATAGAAGCGTCAACATGACGAGCCAACATGGCGGACAGGAAGTTCATGAGTAAAAAGCAGACGAGAAATTGGCGCCCTAAACGATGATGACGTCATGCCCACATTGCAACTGCAAAGTCACATGTGCGTGCTTGCCACCAGACTTGCCATGTCGCTGATGATGACGTCACAAGTGACGTCACTGTTGACGTCATTGCTGATGACAACGCTTTCGTTGCCGTCTTCAGACTGCGAGTGACTTCTGCGTTGTCCGTTTCTGCCAGAGGATTTCTTGTCGTACTTCTGCTCCAATTTGCAAGCAATTAACAATTAAATGTGAACTATTCAGAATTAAAATCAATCAACATGATGATGATGATGATAATACTAACAATATAAATATTATAATATAAATAACACATCGCCAAGCATCACCTCCTCTTGGGACAGTGAAAACAGGGATCCCTTCATGTACTCCAAGCCCTCGTTTCCAAGGTCGGAGCTGCTGATACGCCTCGTAACCATGGAAACGTCTCCATGGTTACGACTGGAAGACATGATGGACTGAAAGAGTTCGCAGAGGCGCTTGAAACGGCGCGAAGGACCTGACGGAAGAGCAGACGACATTGACGAGTCGATTTTATAATTAGCTTTCTATCATTATAATTTATTTGTTTTTTATTAAAATATTAACTAGTTGCTATGATGGAGGGTTATTGCAAGCAAAAAAAGATCGATATCATCATCATCGCTTATACCAAGATTACCAAAGTCACAATTCGATTGCAATACACGCCCAGGAGGTCTGGATGCTTCTTTTTGGAAGTATTTGGAAATAAATGTGCATTTTTATTATAATATAATTAGAAATTATGTCTTAATCGCATTAAAATACATAAATCACCTGAGTACACCTGATCTTCGAAGAATTATTATTATTATTTAAACAATTATGATGTAACATTTGATATTCTAATAATTTAGCGTGTAATTAATAACACCTACAATCTATAATACCACGTACAAGAACAAAGTGTCACTGACCTGACAAAAGGGTAAAGGTCATGCAGTGCAAATGAGGCACATTGTCTCTTGTGTTTTCCGTGTGAACAGCTGATATGTCTACCTGGAAATGGATTTATGAAAAGTGTAAACACAAGATTAACATTGTTTTAAAGTATTTCAAAATTTAAAAACGAATCTTAAACAAATATTATAAATATTTTTAATATTATTAAATTATTTTTCTGTGGTGAAAAGCTGATCCGAGAAAACGAAAGTTCAAAGTTCATGACCTCAACGAAACATGCAACATACTTTCTCAAGGAAAGGGCAGAAGTTCAGCTTTTAAGTATTTGAAGAGGTTACGTTTACTTTTTTTTTTTGCAAACAAAAGTTTGTGAAACGAAACGTTGTACACTTCAAGGTCGGAGTGACGAAGGGAGATATCAGGATGCTGGGAAGCAGGTTTGATCGCATAGATTTTGTGCACCATTTGTGCGCTTTTGTGTCGGTTCACATTCGATTTAAATTTAGTAAATAATTTTGCTTTACCCTTGGAAAAAAGTCAGCTGATCGTGCACTAATGACTGACGGTGGAAATAACAACATGACTCATGGAAGTTTCCCAAGACAAGCTCATCTAAAGTCATCAAATCCAGATTGTGCATCCCCATTGGAAAATCATAACCATTATCAATACAGTCACCGGTAGTGACCTTCATCGTCATCGTCATCGTCGTCATCATTACATGCCTGGATGTAGTCATCGTTATGATCGGAACACCCAAGAGAAGGTTGGTTCGTGACAACACAGGAAAGAATGGAAGCAAAGATTCAAAGAAGCATCACAATGGAGGCTGTGATGAAATCATCATCATCATCATCACTTCAATAAGATCCTTTGTTGTCAACATCAAGCCCATGCACAGCGCACTTATTATCATTATCATTATTATTATTTATATTTCTCAATCAATTGAATTTAGATTTATAAATCCTGTTGAATCTGACGAAGCTATAGTTTTCTGGATTCGTAATAAATATTCTTTGATAATAATAATAATAATAATAATAAAATAATACTAATATCAAATTACCATGTAATTCACTAATATCATCCGCATTTAGAACACAAGTTCTTCCCCATGAGAATTATTAGTGCTCCTAAAAAAACTACTTTCAAAAGTTAAATTAAAAAACTAAACGAATTATTACTAATAACATTTTAAACTAATACATTGAAATTTAATTAATATTTTAAACATTAAATTGATCATAAAAAAGAGTAGTTATTTAAATAATTATTTAATTAATATTAATATTCACGATCTTTGATTCGCTAAGTCGTTCGGAACTAGAACAGCGATACTTCAATCACTAGCCACTTCATCTCTTCCTCAAGCAGTTTATAAATATCATATCGAACAAATTATCATTTATATCGTTATCATAATCATTATTGAATTATCATTTGGACCAAACATCCAATCACCCGAGCGCCAGACAATCAAGTGTGAATCTCGTTAAGAAAGCTAGAACAAACAGAACATGTCGAAAGTATCTCGGGCAGCCCTGACGACAATCATGGGTTCCGTCAACAGCCACAACAGAGCCGTTGAGGAGAGAGAATGTTGGAGGCGGCGCAGGGACGAGCTGGATAGAACTAGACGAAGAAGCAGGCAAACCAGGAAAACCAGGCCTGACCACAGAGATGAAAGTAATGGCCCCTACCAAGGAGGTACTCTACCTTTAGGGGTCGTGCGGACAATGGCAATAATTATCGATTTAGAGACAGAAGGTCGCCGGTGCCGCCCCGCGTGTCCTTCGACAGAGCAGGACATTTGCCTATTCCATCAGGCAAATGGGGACACGAAGGGTTCTGGGAACTTTACCCCGAGGAACGCGAGAATAAACCCAGACGTCCTCTGAGGGAAGTCGAGCGCCAATCAAAGAGTACAAAATTACAGACCGATTTGGGCAATGGCGGGTGCTACATGGACCGCGAGGGAATTAAAAATGTTAAGTCCATTAACAGGAGAGTCAAGTCGCCTTCTTCATCATCAACATCGTCGTCGTCATCATCGTCTTCGTCGTCATCATCGTCAAGTGATTAGTCAAACTCCAGCAATGAATGTAAAAGAAACAAGGACTGTTAAAGCCAGGGATGGTGGGGACCTGAACACTTAATTCAATTATTTGGCATGCTTTTTCATGATTTTTCGTGATTTTTTAAAATTTGAGTTTAAGCTCTGTGGAATAAATTAATCGAACTGAAGCTGATTTCCAACAAATGTGTTTATTTTCCAACAAATAAGTAGAATAACGTAACAAATGGGAACAAAAAGTTGAATGAGAAGATAAACAAAGATGCAAAATCATAGGTTTAAAAAAAGACATGCAAATAAAATAACAAAGGCACTAATTATTCATTAATAATAACTAATACTAATTATTCATTAATAATAACTAATACTAATTATTCATTAATAATAACTAATACTAATTATTCATTCACGAAAAGTATAAATTGAAACTTTCAAACATTTCTTTCTGCAATTTGCTTTAAAAAAAATAAAAATAAATTGTTTAAAAAGAGAACTTTATCACCAAATAAAAAATAAAACTTGAAAAGAATTGATTGCTTTGAAAATGCAGATTCAAATGAATAACTACCACTTGAGAAAACATTTAAAACATTAAAACCTAAAAAAATTAAAAATAGGCCAAAGAAACGCTAACATAGCAAATTAATTGTCCACATTCGCTCAAACTTCGATTATCTCGTCTGCTCAGATCGGAGTAGAAATGTCGCCGACAACTACGAGAGGCTTAATCGACATCGAACGAAGGCCTTCAATGCACGACACGAAATTGCATCTCGAACGTTAACCCCCCTCACGACATTCAACTCCAGATCGCATGCAGAACGCAGAGCCGGCAATAATTCCTCCCCAAACTTGCCTGCAGCTTGACGTGGCGACTGAAGACGGAAGCGCTCGTGTTCCTCCTGTATTCCGCGTGGAACGACGTCGGAGAAAGAACAGTGTGGCTGAGATCTGGCATCTGTTTCGATAATTGCATCATTTTAGGGGGAAAAAAACATCATCATGGCCGTACTAAAACAGAACCTAATTCGTGAATAAGTTAGATATTTATCATGCAATGATTATAACAATGCCGTCGATCTTTTAACTCGGGTAAAATAAGTTCTGAACAAAATAAACTAAAATAATCTAAAGCATATCTGCTAATACAAATTGTACTAAAGTTGAACAGGTTGATGACAAATGATTGAGGCCAATAGCAAGCAGGTTCAAATAAATTTCTCAAGTTTTTTTTTTAAGAAATCAAAATTTTATAGCATGTTTTATCTTTGTTAAAGCAATGCAACGACAAAATTTGAATAAAACCAGTTGTTCAACATACAAGAATTTTACAAAAATATTCACTCTCAAATGCATCAGTCTGATCAAATAAATAAATCTAAGGAATGCTAGTCACAGTCATTGTTTCATTGGCTCCTTTAAAAATCAACAGCTATGTACAAGTTACTAGCACGGCTTGTTACTTACGCAGAGGAAAGCATGGATCAAGTCGGCTTTGACCTGACCCATGTTTTTGTCCTTGACCATGACGAAACATTGTTCGTCTCTTTCCGAGCCAATCAGTGCTCCAAACCACGATTTCTTGGTGAACCTTGGACAAGGATTCAAACAGTTTTAAGACTATTTCTCATGTGACAATCCAAAATAGCTTTTAATAACAAGTAACATCATTAACAGAGCAATCAGACATTGCAGGATATTCAAGATATTTCTTTATAATCGATGAAATGTGTTTTTCCTTTTATTAAAGAAATTTTCCAGCACCATCAGTTAAAGCACCATTCCAGTTTATTTAATATAATTCCACAACTCGAGGATTCGTGAGAATGGCAGTGATCGATCGTTCAGAGGTTGATGCAATAGCCACAATTCAACAACTCACTCGGATGAAGATCCAGGAGTTAATGTCAGGTCCTCAGTTGAAGGCTCTGTTTGAAATGTGAAAATGTTTATGCAATTAACAAGTTACTGTTTGTTTGTAATTGTTTGCTTTTATCCGATCTTTTCGGTGCCTTAAGTATCCGAACAGGATGCGAAAGCATTTCTTAATCCATCTACCATTTACATTTACATAGCATCCCTACCCAAGGGCACTCCCTGGCAGTGCAGGCTGGTGAACATCAGCAAACAAAAATAATTGTATATAAATAAAAACAAACAATGAAACAATACAACTCGAGCTATTGAGCTCGATCGAGCTTCCGTCGTTCAATTGAAACGCAATGCGAAACTTTTGCATGAAAATAATTTCTAACTTTGCAACTTTTTCCTGTGGAACCTGGGAGAGCCAAGGAAGCTGTTCTTAAGTGAATGGAGTCTTGCCTTCCAAGGTCCAAACTGAGTTGAGGTGGAGGTCGAAGGTGAAGATGGAGGTGATGAGGTCATCGTTGGCGAGATCTCTCCTGCAACGGGAGAGGGAACTTGTAGCTGCTGCTGTTGCTGCTGTAATTGTTGTTGCTTTTGTTGGATCTTTTGCTGCTGAGTTAGATGCAGCAATTTTTGTCTGTAGTTGGCAGGTTGTTGTTGCTGAGACTGAATGCGACTCTGCAAGGAGTGCTGTCTGCGATGTTGTCTCTGCATGGAGTTGTCCGAGGTCGACTGGACGGTAGAGGTCACGTGCTTCGGAGAAGACAGACTGGTTATCTGGATCCTGCTGTTGTCGATGTTGGTGGAAGATTTGGACGAGGCTATTATCATTGCCTCGTTGCTGGGCGATGAAGACGGCGACGTCGTGGCCATGCTAGATAAGCTTGCATTCGAAGAACAATTTTGCAGGCTTTTATTCCTTCTCCTAATTTAAGAAAGATTTTAAAATTCTCCTCATGAGAAAGAGAATGTGTAAGAATATTTTGGTTAAAAGAGAATAATAAAGGTCTCAACATTGCACCCACCACTGCTGAATGGTGAGAGCCCTCCTGGGAGCCAAAGGTGAGCCCTCTGTGAGACTACCCAATGAGAATCTGGGATGCTGCTTGTTCAGGGGCATGGCATCCACTCTCTTCTTTGGGGGGTCAGCTTAATGATTAGATGAAATAAAGTAAAATAGATCATATTGTTCAAATCAAAACTAATTAAGCATTACTACTAATAATAACTGATAATTGTAATATAATAAATAAATATGTCCATTCTAAACATTCAGATAGAAAAGAGTTGAAATCAAAGCAATGAGATATTTGCAGTAATTTGTGTAACAACTATTAAATGATTGTTTAAAGGCCTAGAAGCATCAATGGACCATTTCCACTGACTTTCATGGAGGTCTTAGGGATAATAATACAAAGAATAATTATATCTGATCAAGAAGCAATCCAGCCAATGAATGAGCAAGGCACGCACTATAAATAGAAGACTTAGCTTTGACTTCATCAGCATCATCCTCTGAAGGCTGCCTCAATTTCCTGTCCAACAGCAGGAAGTATACAATCTTTTCAGTGTTGTGCCTGTCGAAAAGATGGTTACTGCATTATGTTTACTATGTTAATAATAGTGATAATAGTAATAATAATAATAATAATAATAATATTAGAATGCAATGTTGACTTGTTGTTTAGTAGTTCCTGAATGAGCTTCTCCTTGTCCTTGAAGCATTGCAAGGAGTTCATGGTTGCAAGGACATCGACATCTATGTCCATCCGCGATGGTATGACGGATGTCTGAAACGATGATTGAAGACGATCCTGATGCACGGATTGCAGCCCTTAACTATACACGTGTTCTCATCGACGAAGTAGCTTGATTCACCAAACATTTCTATTCTTAAAGTGTTCTTTCTTTAAATGAGTTTTTTTTTAAATCTTAAAATAAGTCAAGCATTTAAAAAGAAATCAAAACAAATTTACGCTTTTTCAAATTAAACGTGCATCCACTATAGAGCACGAAGCATCACATCCAATTGTGAAAAGAATTTACATTTATTCGATTCCAACAAAATTGGATGGTCATCGATGACCACTAACATAAATTTGCAGAGGCAATGAAAACACCAAGTAAGAAAATAGAAGGATGAGGAAGAAATAACAAAATAAACGTTCGGGAGAACAAAACTACTTTATCTTAAAATGAAGCGAATAAAAGTGAATATGACATTTTTTAAAATTATAATAAGTGCTACATAAATTGAACACATCAAAAACTGCGATTCAAGGAACAAGAAAACATTGGACAACACACTCATAAATAATGACAACAATCTCCATCATTAAACCTGAACAGCTTGTGCCATGGGTAACTCAAGTTCTAATGAGCCCTGCTCCCTAATTGATGACATGTCGAGAATAAATTTGCATACATAATCCCACAGTGGAATTAAACATAATGTGTTTCTCTGAAAGCCCAATTTGGGCTTATTTTCACAGCAAATTTGGTAAGTGATATTTGGCCAGTAACAATAATAGCTAAAGTTTACCAAGTATTTAGATTATATCTAATAAAATTTACCAAAATAAACTTGAAAACAAATACTCACATGACCCAAGGATGATTATGAACTTGCTGTAACTGTAAATAATTTCGACACTAAATGTTTAACAATAAGTCTCAAATTATTCTTTAATAAAACTTATTTTAAATGAGATGATGATTATTTTTAATCAAATTGTAAGTCATGTCTTAAATGAAGAAAAAAAGAATAATAATAACAACGATGACATGTGCGTACGGCACTACGATAATAGCAACAATAACGGTATTCTCGAAATTGTCGGTAATAAATAGAAAAGGCTAGGAGAGATAATTTTCATTTGAAGGAAATAAAAATGAAAACTGACGGATAATCTCTTCTTAGGATCGACTTCTATCATTCCCCGGAGGAGATTCTGACAATCAGCAGGAACAAAATGAGGAATGTGAAATACTCCCTTCTTCACCTTCTCCAGCAACTGCCTCAAATTGTCATCATCAAAAGGAAGTGCCCCCTGTCGACGTCGACCGACAATGTCGTTATTGGTCGCAAAACAAAAATGTGCTCGATGAAATCTTCATTGCGTACATTTACGCTAACTGGCATTCGGGTCGGCCGAACGAGAAGGAGCGCCACGTAAATGGTTAACGAAAAAGCTACGACGCCGAGTGTAGGGCGCCACTTAAATGAACTACATTTACAACGGTCGAATTCAATGAGGTCAACTCCACTAACCACAAGAAGGGCATAAAGAATGACACCACTACTCCACACGTCTGCCTTCACACCATCATATTTTTCACCCTAATAATGTGGACAATTTAAAGAAATAAAATCATGTAAATTGCATGCAAAGTAACTGTTGTTCAATTTCCTATTTAATAACTGCACGTCATTAACTTACTCTAATCACTTCTGGACAGGCATAATGAGGAGATCTGAAATAAATCAAAACCCCTCATTATTATAATCAATGTGTTTTTATGCAAGTGTTGACATAAGTAATTTAAGCAATTTAAAAAGTAGAACGTTGCGTGATGAGCCTTTTAAAAGTGATCATTTCTCATAATAATTCCGAGCGGCATTTGCACGAGCAAAGCTTAAACTTAAAAATGGTCGACATTAAAACCGCCGACCCGCAGCTGGTCTCCAGCAGTGAACCCTCGACCTGGAGAGACGCCATTCCAAAGTCGGCTATCCGAATGTTCATCTTGTCGTCCAGCAACAGATTTTCTGGTTTCAAGTCCCTGTGACTAAATATGCCGATTGATATTCATTTAATAAATGTTAATGTGTCGTTTTATTTATAAACATTAGTCATTCATCACAACATCAGTTACGTAATACCTATCGTTCAAAACATCGACGTGATGAACCACAGACATGTCTGTTAAATTAAGTTGCAAAAATAGCTTTGCACATCAATGATTTAAAATAAGTTCATACCAGATGGAATGACTGTGGCAAAAGTCAAGAGCTGAGATGATTTGTCTGAAGAATTTTCTTGCTTCCTTAGGAGTCAGTCTGCCCTTCTTGACGAGGTAATCAAAGAGCTCCCCTCCACTCACATGTTCCAAAATAAGATATCTAACCAAAAAGGCAACTATTAAACTGAAGTTACAAAGAATTATTAAAAAAAATCATTATAAAAGACTTGTAAAACAAAACGAAAACAATGTAGAATGCTAACAAGTATTTCTTATTCTCATAAATATTGTAAAGTCCTAAGACATGGGGATGTTCAATCAGCTTCATAATTGCAATCTCTCTTTCAACCTAAAATAAAATAAACAATTTTATTTAAAAAAAATGAAGAACAAGAAGTCTAAATATAAAAATTCACCTTCAATAAGACTGATTCTGATAACTTTTCCCTATTGACAATTTTGATAGCAACTTTTTGTCCAGTTAAACAATGAACTCCAAGCTTTACCAGACCTAAAATGAAAAATAAATCAGTTTATCGTCACGCAAAAATGTTTAAAAAATGCATTTAAATTGCCCAGCTAGAATGTTCTGAAATATTCAGGATTATGATCTACTGCAAAGGTATCTTCAAAGTTCAGTCACATAAATTTGAATGCAAAATTGAATGGCAATAAAATATCTTCACTAAGCATTCGTAATCCAAGACACCTGTTTGTCCTTTCCCAAGGGTCTTTTCAAGTCGGTATGGACCAACAAATTGTTCCTCTCGATGTGACATTTGAATGCAATTGCAAACACTCCCGCAAAAACTGAAATATAAATATCCAAATTTTAAGCAATTTTCAACAGCAAAACCACTCCATAAATCTCCGTAACTATGTCGATACCAAAGAAAGCAGACGTCTGCTGTTGAATTTGACACAACGCTGAATTAATTTTAAGAAAAAAATAAGCGTAAAAAACCTTTACATGATAAATTACACATTTTTAATATTTTTAAATGCATAGTTTTATTTTGAAAGATAACCATTACGGTAAACATAGAAACATGCAATCCCGCAAAAATCAGCAGTTTAGTTTATATTAGCTTGGTTGTTATGTGTTTGGTTATTTTTGCTGTAAAGATTAACATTGGTGACGCGGAACCATGGAACGTGAAAAGAAAAAGTGGAGAAAGGTTTTGTATGAGGATCAACATGTTCCCGATAATTATGTCGACAACACTTTCATGAATGAACTTAAAAAAAATTGTTAGGGTTTGAGTTTTATATTTCACTAATTTAATGCATGCGTAAAGGCTCTAACAAGTGTTTTTTATTTTAGTGAACATTAGAACTTATGACTATTGGACAGTTGTGAGAGAATCAGGTGTTGTTGCACAGCAGGCTTGTAGGTATGTATTACCTAAATATCTTAAATTAAACTATCTTATACTTAAGTGAAAAGCATTAACATTGAACTTATCACTTTATTAAGAATTTTGATTTGTTTGCCTGACTTACTTAGAGTATGTTTGTGTTTGAAATATGTATCCATTTTAAATTCACTTTATTATTATTTTTAGCATTTGCATTTTTGTGGTGGTATTCATCCTCATGGCTGATACTCTTATTTCACCACATGCTCTGTTTCTTATAACAATGACTACAAGTTCCTTAGGCTTTGTCACCAATAAAATGTTTTTCTGTAAAGACCTTTCTCAAACCAGAACAGGTGTTTGACTTATACATTTATTTGCATATTAATTAATTTTAATTGGTTGCTTTACAGAGCAGCAGTCTGATTCCCAAAACAATTTTAATTATTTGGCAAAAATATACAAGTATGACTTTAAGTTTAATTAGGCCTATAATCTATGTATGATTGTAATCAGAAAATTTTCCAAATTAGACAGACATTTAAATTACTTGCTTAATCATTGCATATGATTGGATGGCTTTTGCCAAGCTTATCAAAAATTTTGTTACAAAGTAGTCAGAAGCCTAGTGGGTCATTGCTCAATTGAATGTCTATCTTTTCTTTCTCAAGTGCTTTTTAGAGGAACATTTTTGTGATCTTTTGCAGCAACTGAAGACTTGAAAACAGTTTGCATATTTCTGGGGTTTGGTTTCTGCCTGTCCACGGTGTTGATGACCTTGACGCAGTCCATCAGCACGGATACGATCTATACGATGACAGTGCTCATGTTCCTCACAAATCTTCTATTTCATGACTATGGGAGCAAAGCAGCAATGTATTTGAAAGTGTTGCTTTTAGTACCTTTTTGTTATTGCAACTGTATGTATTTTAAGTCTAGAAAATATTGTAAAATAAGTGTATTAAGTACTTTGAACTGACTTAGTTTGTATGTAAAGACATATTCATTATTTGATTTTTGGGGCAAAATCTTATAAAGCAATCACAAATAAAAATTTTTATGGTTTATGCATGATTATAAACAAATACCAGTTGGCATTAGCATTATTTCTCATTAAGAGCTTATTATCTAATTTGATTTGTGTGGTATACATTTTATACTAATTTCACATTGAAATAAATTCTAATTCTCCAGAGTTTCTCAGCCAGTTTCTTTAAACTCAGCCATATTTGCCTCTGTCTGTCTGGCTTCTCGTCTGCCTACAGAGTGGCACTCTTTTGCTTTTATTACGTTTGCCTTTGAAATGTTTGCCTTGTGGCCCATTTTCAGAGCCAATATAAAGGTTAGATTTTATTCAAAAATATAAGATGTTCATGCATAAATGTTTTTATTATGTTTTGTTTCAGAGTCAATTATCAACAGATGTCTTTGTGGGTCTTACAATTACAGTGACCTGCATCACCTTTGTGGGGATGTTAATCATATCGTGTGTGGCCACGAGCTTGTTCATTTGCGTTCATATATTCATAACTTTTATTTGCCCAGCATTACTTGTAAACATGCAGTCCTACAAGAAGTTAGTGTTTATTGCTGTGATTGAATTGTTATGGCTCTGGGTTTAATGACTGGCCACTTTGATTTTAGTAACATTCATGGACCTTGGGAAGAGGCTGTCATCAAGCCCTGATGAAGAATTAAATTTTATCATTTGTTTTTTGACGACGTTTTTATGGTTTAGAAGCGTTTTACTTATTTTGCAATTGTTATGATCTGAATGAAATCCGGTTTGAAAGTAGACACACCTCAATTTTGTCGGTAGTAAACAATTGAGTTACGATAGGTGTTATCTGAGGGCGTCCCTCATAAATTTAGAAAAAGAAATGGACACGGAAACAATAAAGCAGACGATCAAATTTAACGCTTCTTTGGAGGTGATGACTTTCGACGAAGCATCGTTTTTGTCTAACACCGTGTTTGGGAAATTGTCTCAACAACGGAAAGATGGAAAATTTTGTGACGCTGTCCTAACGATTAATGAGAAAGATTTCAGTGCCCACAAGTGTGTTTTGGCCGCTAGCAGCGCTTACTTCGAAAATGCACTGTCTGAATCACACGACGGCTCAGTTAAGCAGAGGATCAAGGTATATTCAAACTCGACAGAACATTTGATTCAAGTTCTGGATTACATTTACACAGGTCAAATTGCGATCGACACCAATAACTTCGCGGAGGTTGTCGATTTGGCAGTTAGGTTTTCTTTGACCAAGTTGCAGGATCATTGCACTAAGTATCTCATCAAGAATATTAATGACAAAACATGTTTTCATATCCATGATCTTGCTAAGCAGCATGGATTGTCTTCTCTAATGAAGATTGTTGATGGTTTTGTTTTTGCTAATATTCTGAAGCTGATTGACTCTGATTCGATTCTTGAGGTTGGACTTTCAAGTCTCGAGATGTTGATTGGTAGGTCTGTGCCATTGCTAGAATTACAGAGGCTGACTGTCATAACTAAATGGATTGAGCACAAGAGGGCTATGAGGAAAAACTCTCTCCCTATACTTTTGAAAATAATACACTGGTCTGAGTTGCCTGCCAATGATCTCAGTGACTTTATTGAAAATTCTCCAATTGTTCTGGAAGATGACTGGATGCATTTTCATGTGCTTCTAAGCCTTAACAATGCTGATTTGTTGCCAGAGAATTGTAAAGAAAAGTTTTCATCTTTGAGAGAAATGTTTGCGAAACCAATTGTCACTACTGTAGCAGCTGAGACTGATGATCAAACAAATGCTGAACCTGAAAATCCAAGAGATGATGATTTGAGTGATGGTGGAACAGTGTCTTACCCAACACAAAATGAAATCCCTGAGCCTGTCCGTTCAAGGAAAAGGGAAAGTATCCGGTTGGCCATGAAGCTGAAGAAAGTTCAGGATTCACAGCTGGGGACTTCGTCAAACCTGAAACAAGGAGGGAAAAGTGAAAGACCAAAGAGTTCAAGGGTGAAGGAAGCTAATAAGGAAAATTTAACGGATGGCCTCAACACGACATCTGGAAAAGTCACCAAAAATAAAGAAGCAAAGAAAAAGAAGTCTGACAGGATTTTCTCTGTCAAAGTTCGCAAACCCAGAGGTGGTCAGCAGAAGTACGAGAAAGCCACGTGCTCGGAGTGCTCTTTCAAGACAAACAGTCACATCAAACTTGAACGTCATTTTAAAGTGGCTCACAAGGATCTGACCAAAACCTTCTCCTGCGACATCTGCGAGTTCAGCTGCAAATGGAATCGCCAGTTCTACGACCATCTGAGAGATGACCATTTTCCGGGTCCGCCCTTCCACTGTGACAAGTGCGGACATTCTGCTCTTAGCATCCAACGGCTTCTTCTCCACAGGATGGATCACTTGGAGCTGAGGCCACACTGTTGCAGCATCTGCGGCGCGAGGTTCAAGGTCAGATACGTCCTCGACGCTCACCTCAGGTCTCACACAGGTGATTGTTGTGCGCCATTATAAAACTATCTCGAGCCCAATTAAAGGATTGGTTAAATAAAAATATATGCGCGAGTAAATGTTATGATTCACAATTAAAGGTGAAAGACCTTTCAAATGCGTGGTTTGCCATCGATCCTTTGCCACGAAAGGGACGTTGGACCAACACAAAAACACCCATAACACCCAGCATCCTTACCTCTGCCAAGTCTGTGGTTTTAGCACCAAGTATCAGTCTCACCTCAAAACCCATTCTAGGCTTCACACAGGTCTGAAATTCATGAATTAGTGCAATTGTTATTTTCATCGCCTTACTTCATTAACTGATTGAAATTTGTTTTTATTGAGCTTTGGTAATGTAAGAAAGCAGTAAATGTTGAGATTTAGTAATGTGAACTTCCAAAAGATTCATCTGAAGGAAATAACTCTTGCTTCTGGATAGTTACAGTGTAATAATTGATGATTACTGAAATGATAAAATGGTTTTCATCGACATCTGTTTTTATTTTTGCTCGGGTCAGTTGGTTGTCAATTTTTGTTTGTATTTTATTTGCGGGGCGTAATGAGCAGTTACTGGCTGATTTGAAAAAGCATTGCAGCTATTTACTGATTTTTATCTTTACAGGTGAAGTCTTCAAATGTCAGTTTGAAAATTGTGACTACAAAACCCCAAAACGAAGTCGACTGGCCTGTCACCAAAGAAGCCACCTTCACGTTCGATGCCACACGTGCTCGACGTGCGGCAAAGGTTTTGTGGAGAAAAGTCATCTCGTTCGCCATGAGAAAATTCACTTGGACTTTCGTCCGTACAGATGCGAGCTCTGCGATTATTCCAGCACTCGTCGAGACAAGCTTAACGAACACGGCAGGAAACATCACGATGCCTCTTCGGCAGATAACAACAAAATGGCTTACAGACCTCGCAAGTCCCGCCTCTTATCTGCCATCGCCAAGGATCCCGATTTCTCTCCGGTTCCGTCCAGTTCAAAATCCTCTCCGGCAGCGAGAAAGATGCCGATCGTATCCAAGCAACTGACGAAAAGAAAATTTGGGCCATCGACTTTGGACTCAATTCCGGAGGACGACTTTCCCGAGTCCTCGACGACGTTCGCAAAGCGAGCCAAAAATATATCCAAGTCGGTGAAAATCAGGTGCAACACCGATTTGATTGCGAGGGAGGCAGAAATGAGAATGTGGTTGGAAAAGAGTTCAAAAGAAACTCCAATTTCTCCTATTAAAATTGATACGGGAGTTGCCCAACAGACCAGCATGTCTGACATTTCTCCAAACCTTCACTCTTTCTCCTCTCATTACTCTTCCTCTTCTGGCATCTCCAAGGGAAATTCAGGCTCTTCTAGTTCAGGCATAGGCAGTCAAGGAACTGGCAAGGGAAACCTTACGATATCTCCTTCCACCAGCAATGCCAATGCTGCCAGTGACCTATCATCCCCTGGAGCAGGATCTTCTTCGTCCCAGCACCTTTCTCCTTCCACGAGCAGCGGCAAAACATTAGAAGCGAACGGGGACCACCCAAAGCATGATGGAAATATGACCTTCACAAAAATTCAGAAATTGTCTGCTACTCCTAAGATCCTGACCATTTGCACTCAACAAATATCTCCTGAATTGCAGGCTGCCAGGAAAAAATTAATTCAGGAGAGGTTGAAAAGGTTTGTTACATCTAAGAGTCCTTCCAGTGCCAACAAAAAGATCATCACCATCGTGCATCCCCCTCCTCTGCCTCCCGCACATCCGATCTCCGTGGTGACCTTTAAACCTGACGACCCTTCGCAAAAAACTGATGGCAATCTGCCAAAAACTTCCTGCTCTAATTGAATGTGTGATGAATTGCTCTAAAGGATTTTTACTCCTTTCAAGTTGCTAGGGCATGAATTTTGCTCGGCTTTTTTCGACAATTTACTTGTTTATTACGTTTTTTGTTTTGAAAATACCTACCGACGCTTTGTTAGACCGAGGTTAGTATTTCTTATTGTAACCCTTGTCCATATTATTAAATTGACACTACAAAAATGTTTAAAACTTGTAATTGTTGTGTTGAAAACGCTCTAGCTGCTAGGACAGCATTCACAATGAAGCTTCACTAGAAGATGTTTGAACAAGCTAAACAGAATTTCTGAAAGTCAAATGAAACAATTAAAAATTGGGAAGAGCTGGTCTGCAGGTCTAGCGTGGGACAAGAATGCAGATTAATCAATTTCAGACGTCAGAAGGGCTCGGGAGCGTGTCTCGTGAAATTGGTTAAATGAAAAGAAATATAGAAAAGCTTGGAATGAAGGTTTTGAAAGCTACAGAGCTTGTTGGAAAAGTCTGTCAAGCTCCTCTACTTGAAAACAACAACAAAAATGAGAAAAGCATCAGAAGAGCTCAGATTAATGAGTCGAGAGTTTTTTGTGATTCTTCATTGAGATCCAGATTTCACTTGAGTTTCCATCCTCGTAAAACTCTGTCGAGTTGAAGGGGACTGTCTTGCTGGATGCGTTTGGAGTTGCTTCATTCTCGCTGCCTCTGTTGGATCTGACGAGGTCGGGGGAATGGGTTGATTCGCGATCATTATGGCTGGAAGCAAGAGTGTCAGTTGGAGGAGCATCATTTGTAAGTCTCTTGATTGATTTGCTTTGGTGGTGAACTTTTCCTTGAGATTTTCTTGACGTTTCTTCAGCCGTAAGTGTGGTGCTTTCTGTTCCAGCGGATGAATCGTCGATTCCGTACTTGAGAAGTTCTGCACGAGTTGCCTCCAGCATCTCCTGGTTGTCCGACGATTCTGAGCCTTTGCTGAATTCAAAGGTTGCTATGTTTTGTGCCATGGAGGACATGAGCATATCCTCAGATATGATGCCCCCTTTGATGCATGACTGTAATTATCGAAATAACATTACATTACGATATTACAACAATATTATATATGTATTATTATAATATAATATATATATACATTATTTTATTATTATTATTATTATTAAAAATAAAATGAAACTTTGTGAAACTGACGATGATTTTTTGTGAAAAGAATGCCAAAGATTCATGAACTTCTTGTCTCTGTACTTGATGAGCCATCTTCAGGTGTTGACACTGATCCTTCAAGTGCGCCACATCCTCGAGCATGCCATTGAGACGACCTCGGATCGTATGCAAGGTCTGGCTCCTTTCCATTTCTAATCCAGATGGAGAAGTGTTTTGGCCAACTAATCCGTGAGTGTAAGCTAAATTATAAATTGGCTAACATAGAAAAAGTCTAACAACGCTTGTTTGCACACGTCATTCTCTGCCACTCTTAGGTCAACTGTGCAATTTTCAACTTTTAAGTTTTCCATCTTTCACCTTTTCCCAAATCACATAAGAGCTTTAAACTTGAGAACTACTGAAAACTAGGAGCATGGTGCTCCCGCATGGTCTAATTTGCGAAGTAGCTGGCTGAATTTTGTATAAGCAGTTTGACTGACGAAGCCGGTTTAAAAAGCTAGTATAATATAACATACAATCAGTCACTATCACAGCCAGAGGAGTAATAAAACTTAGAGGTAAAACACATGAAATAAAACAAAACAAAAAGTTTGTAAATACAAATAAATCAGTGACTCCCACGAAATAAGTAGGTTTTAAGTTTGGATTTGAATTGTTCTATTGATCGTGTCAAGCGGATGTTGGATGGAAGAGCATTCCATGTCCTGGGTCTGCTAACATGGAATAATCGATCCCCATGCCTCAGTCTTCATCGTCGTCGTCGTCATTGTCATCATCATCATCATCATCACCACCAGTGAATCTCCAGGATATCCAACATTCTTAAAGCATTCGTATAACGATTGAATGACTCACCTTTGTGCGCAACAGAAGTGTGTCCAGAACTTTCAGCTTCGATAGAATTTTGAACCCACTGAGTCAGGCTCGCCAACTGCTCTTCCAACTGGCTTATTCTCGATCTGATTAGGAGAGGAATAGTCAAAGTTTTTGTTGAGCGGATTGTCATCATTTCACATCTTTTAAAGTATTTTGATCAATTCCTAAATCGATTAAGGCCTATTTTACTTTAAACCATTCCTTTTATTGCCATTAAACACTTTTTTAGAACTAAAATAAAGAAACGTGACGTTAAAGAGCTAAATATTTATTTGAAATAAACATGTGAAAACCTCGTCTCCATCTCACTCATGGACGTGGAAACCTGTCGATTTGTCGTGGATGACTCCCCGCTCGCGAAGTGGCTGCATGTTGCAGTGTTGAGCAAATCCACCGGAAGTAAGCAACTATTGCTGCCAGTTCCTTTCGGGTCAGGAGTAGGACGAAACGAGTTGTGGCAGAAAGGTTGATGCCCAGTCCAAGTGTGTCGCTGTTGGGAGGGTTTTAGTGGAGATTTAGGCTGCTTGGATGGTGATTGCACCACCGACTGGTGCTGATGACGACACCTTTGGAGGTAGGCGTCGCAATTGCAGTGATGTCGGCAGCAGCCGCAGTGGGAGCCATAAAGTGAATATTGACTGTAATGGTCGCTGGAGGGCGATGCACTGGCTGACTGAGTGCCGGCTTTTGTTTTTTTGTGAGAGCGATGATGATGATGATTGTGGTGACAGCCTGACGAATGGTAACGATCCAAGCTATGGTATTGCTTGCTCTGACAAACATCTGAGGTTGTCTTCGTAGTTTTGGCACTCGTTGAAACTGAGGTGCAGGCTTCGACTGCTGGAGAGTTTTGAGGGTTTGCACTGACACTTGCCTCCAAAGAACTCTTCTTTGAGTTTGCTAATACTGATTTTGGCTGCTTCTGGTAGCCCACGACTCCTCCAAAGCAGCAAACTTCTCTGGATTTCATCTTGAGGACGTCCACTTCTGGTCTGGGAGATGGAGGAGGAAGAGATTGAACAGAACCCAGATGGCTGTTCGGCTGGAATGTTTGGGAATGAATAGATATTGCTCTCTACAGAAAATAATTTACTTTTATTTATAAACAGTTATTTTAAAGATAAATAAAATAATTGTTTTCAATAAAATGAGGACATTTCTGCTAATCTATTGAAAGTTTGTGTTAAAGTCACGCATAAAAGCCCGGATATCAAATCAATTTTAAGCTTCCTGTTTATCAGCGGTTTAAGATTTGTTTTTCAATGTTTTTTCAACCAAAATCCTAACCGAATTTCATTTCAATCGACAAAGTCTACGTTGTGAGAGTTCTTTATGAGTTTCTATTGTTATCAGTTTTAATATTCATCACTTAAGGACTCCTTTTAGGCTTCGTAGACGAGAGGCCGATGTTGTCGAACGATATTGCAACGACAATCTGTTCTGCTTTGGACACATGTTGTTTAGTCTCGCTCAATCATCATGAATATGCATGACTAACAAGTTCAATAGTTTATCTTCCGTCAAAAAACAGAAAGGGTTTGAGAATCTGCCATGTCAGCCATTCGTCACGCGAGACCCAATCACGTTCCTTCTCGCCTCTTCCAATTTCCGGTCAACCAAGCGAGTGGTTGGTGAATTATTCTCTCAGTTGATGACTTAATTTTTGTGGCAATTTTAAAGCGCCACGTTCATTTTAATTCATTTATTCATTTCTAGAGGTCATCTTAAACACGAAAAACATAAATCAAAATTCAAGTTTGTAAGAAAGAAATTAATTCCGATGAATTAAACCCAAAGGCCGCCCGAAGGGAACACTGTTCCCGCTAATTGGGCCACCCATATGTGTAAGTATAAAGATAAAAAAAAGTTGTGGTGGTATTTGCAGAATTACATGAGTGAGTCAATATTAT
Source organism: Hirudo medicinalis (assembly GCA_011800805.1). Lineage (NCBI taxonomy): Eukaryota > Metazoa > Annelida > Clitellata > Hirudinida > Hirudinidae > Hirudo > Hirudo medicinalis. The sequence continues at coordinate 102,360 of MPNW01000583.1, forward strand.
TATGCGGCGAATAAGTGTGATTTATATTCAGGTTGAATGTTGAGGCTGAGATGGATGACTTAATTTCAATCCGATATTATGATAAATCCGAGGAACATTTGATGGAAAATGATTTCAATGTTTTCCTTGTAGGATGTGAACGAAAGTTATCGATGTTACGTAATTTATAAAATTAAAGTCACACACACGTTTAAGGTAGCCATCAAAAACAAAGGCATATTATTATTATGAGAATATTTAAATGAAAACAAGCCTATTTGAAATGTATTTAGTTGGTAAATATCAAGAATTTTGTTGTTAATAAACAAGGACCTGTTGAAGATGAAAATGGAAAAGAATACGTAGTGATCTTCTTTGAATGTATGAAGTAATTTTAAACGAGCGGGTGAATGAAGCAATATTACAACGTTACAATATTACCATGTTACAATATTACAATATTACAATGTTACAATATTACAACAGGATAAGTTTGGACGGATGAGACAAGAATAAACAAAGGAGTGGAGTTTTTATATCAATGAAGCCGGCGATGAGAGACAAAATACCACAATTTTTAGAGACTTTGGATTGAATGAAATGAATGTGATCCACCCAAGTGACATTTTCGTCGAACGAGAACCCAAAAATCCACAAGAGATTACACGATTGATGAGGGTGCCATTAATACATTAATATTAATTAATTATTAATATGTATATGATAGTCACAGTCAATATTCTTATCTGTTCATCATCTTAGTTTATCTTAACCATCACCATCATCATCATCATCATCACCATTTCCTTAATTGCGTTGAGGAAACAAGAGGTGAATTACCACGCATTGTCAGACAAGCCGCTTTCGTTGATGACCGCAATTTTCGTTCCACAATTTCCTTGCTTCACTCAAATTTAATCGATTTAAGATGTTTGCAGAAGTTTTATTTGCGACGATTTTTTGTTTCATGTTTGCTTCGAGGTGCTCGAGGACATCGCAATTTTACAACAAAAATAACTTTTTTTGTTGATGGATTCGAAATGAGTAAATGATAATAATATTGTAAGTGAGGATTATTGGAGCTGCGAGGTGAATTTGGTGTTGATGATGATGATGGCGGCGGTTGTAAAGAATATGATAACTAGAAGTGAGTGATGACGATGAATATGATAATTATAAACCATTATCATTACGTGGATGCTGTTAACAACAACAAAATAACGAATGACAAATGAATAACCTCTTGTCCTTCGATGTTGGTCTGAATGTCATCGGCGGCCATCTTGTTTGTTTTCTTCATCGGAGATTTGTTTTTTTCTTGCGTCTCGTTACGAGGTCTTTTCTCGAAAATTTTCAAAACACTCAAGTTCCTCACCTCCCTGAGTGGATGGAAGGGCGGAGTGAGGAATAAAGAATTGTAAACACGGAAAATCTAATTTTTTTGCCCAAAGATTTTCTCAGTGCCTCATGCCGCACGTGAGGGATCTAATTCTACATCATCATCGTCATCACCATCATGAGCACTGACACGTATTGGACAGGTTTTCGGTGCAAAAGCAATTTGATTTCAGAGAACACCACGTATGTTGTTGCACAACAACAACAAGTAACATAACAACATGTAACAATTGAAAATAACAACAAATAGCAGAATAAACGGCTGCACAACTAATAATTCATGTATCCAAAGATATTATAATTCAATTATTAATTAATATTAATAAGATTAATTATTAATCTTCAATTATTAATCAAGACATTAATATTCAATTATTAATTAAGATATTAATTCAGATGAAACCTGTAATCTTCTAGCTCGTAAAAGACCGCAGCCACTGTGTCGAGGATGTAAATGGTTAAAAAAGGATCCTGACCGTAGAATTCCTGTACCTTGATGGCTTCGGAGAAGGCCTGAGAGAAGATCTGTCTGACTGCATCGAGGGATCCGATCTTCTGGAGGAGGACGCACCTTTTCATCTCCTTCCCACAGATGAGGAACACCTGACCTGGAAAAGTCCAATCGATGCTTTTAATTCCCGCCTAATTTACGACTTTCCCCGGATTGAATCCTTACACGTGATCAACTCCTGCCAACGAAGGAGACCTGCTCAACATTCCGGTGATGGTGTTCATTGGCCACAGGTATTTCGTTTTGACGTTCGAAAATAAATGCTTGTTCATTCGAGTCGCACGTCTTGTAGAATTACTCAGTTATTACTTACAGAGGAAAGCTGAAGAACCATTACGAATGTTCGTTCATGCGCGAAGAGAATGATGAACTTTGAACTTTGGAAGCTTTATCGAAATGTTCCAGTTGTTGAGAAGGTGATTTATGGTTCATTTAAGTAAGTGTCACGCGATCACTTGCGGTGTTTTGATTGGATGGCTTAACGTTGTGTCGGCAAATTGCTACAGAATGACTTTTGTATTTTAATCCGAATAAATTATTGACGGTTTAATTGAATTTATGGCCAACTAATAAATTATCGAATTACAACGACCAAGTAATTATGACATTACAATAATTAAGTAACTATGACATTACAGTAATTAAGTAATTACAACATTACAATAACTAAGTAATTATGACATTAGAATTTAGAATTTTTTGATAATAACTTGATCTCAACGAGCTAAAATCTACAATTTGTCAATTTCAACATTTCAAACTCGGGAATTCATGAAATCTTTAAAAAGGAAAAAACAATTTAAAGAGTGCTGAACTCTTTTATCCCTTTTTCCATCGCTGCCTGGATCTGATTGGAGTGCAGGCGTGTCTGTGAACCTCCTTTCCACGTGATCGAAATGCGCATGTCCTTGTTTTTCATTTATTTCGATCTCCCAGTCCTTCGAGAAGCTGTGGATCTGCGTTACAAAATCATGCTGGATCCAGTCAGAATGTTTGATGGATATCGGGATTTTTGTTGAACGGTGGAAGAATTGGAGAATTCACATTCATGCAAAAAACAGGTAATGAGTCATCAATGTCGTCCAAATCATGCGTCATACTGAAAATGTAACTTCTACATGATGTACTGGGATGTTTGCACCATCACACTCCAACACCAGTACCTCACATCAACAACAACAACAACAACAACACAAAACACAGCAATAACATACAACGGTACAGTACTACTTAATGGAAAAATACACGCTCCAACACAACATAATAACATAAACGAGTGCAATACTACAACATGAACAACAACAACAACAACAACAACAACAACAACAACAACAACAACAGTACAACACTCCAAAGAAAGTGAAAGAAGCGAACAAATGCATCGGAGACTACGAATGCGTGTAGTCTGAATTGGCGGCATGATTTGCAACTGCTCGTGAGTTTATCTCTTGGAGGGAGATGAGGTGACAATTTACAGCCCCTTCAAACCCCGGGAGTCAGCAATATGCCGCCGGGTCAACTTGTGCTCCTTTCGCGCCATTTTCGAAGCGAGGGCAATAAGAATCAAACTTTACGCCATCTTTATGTTGTTTATCGTTCGAGATTTTATCCTGCATGGAGTTTTACTCGGCCACAGGGATTGCAGAAATGTTTCAACATTTTCATATAATTTTTCGGAAATTCTATTTTTATTCCAGTGCAATTGCTTTAAACCATAATTCTGAGGTATTTTTTTTTCAGAATGAGAAATGTAATTTGTCTTTGTTAATGTTTTGCTTCACATTTTCGAGAACCAGTTGATCAGGAAGTCGTAAAATACAACACGATGTTTGTTTGTTTTTACTCCGAGTTGAAACAAACATCGAATGCCAACAATTTCATGTTGAATCATGTCGTCAGTTTTCCATTGACAATTCTTGAATTATCCACGAGGGGAAGCGACATCAGATGCTATCTTTGGACATTAGGGATCGCGTGTGGATTAACGTTGAGGATTGAATGTGGATAATTGGACTCCGAATAAGATGTGTTTTCAGAGGAAACAATGGATTTTCAACGGACGTTCGAGGGACGTCATGACATTCTGTTCATGGTGATGATGACGACGATGATGATGGTGATTATGACGATGATGGTGATAATGACGATGATGATGGTGATGATGACGATGATGTTGGTGATCATGACGATTATGATGACCATGATGAGGATTACGATGATTTATAAATTAGATCAGGTCCCTTGTTTAGTTAATGAGAACATTCAATAAACCATGCCACAGTCAATTGATCCAACATGCAACCACCACAAACGTCCGCATGAAATGCTACTTCTACTTCTCTCCAGCTATTGATTGGACATTCCTCCCCTCACCAGTGTCCAAAGGCGGACACACCCCCCCCCCCTTCGAATGACGCAATTTAAGTTTAAATTGTAAATACCCTCGACATAAACATGGCTTTAAATATTTTTTGCTTTTGAAAAATATTATCAAAATATTAGGATTAATTAGGTTAATTTAGACAAAAGGTTGTTTTAAAACAACAAATCACTAATAATTGTTAGTAAATTTCAATAATAATTAATAATTGCAAATTAATTACACTATATTATATTATATTATATTATATTATATTATATTATATTATATTATATTATATTATATTATATTATATTATATTATATTATATTATATTATATTATATTATATTATATTATATTATATTATATTA
>MPNW01000583.1:106993-114493 GCA_011800805.1 Hirudo medicinalis
GAACGGCTGGTGGAACGACGTGCTCGAATGGCCCGCGAGCCCGTACGCGCACCACTTCGACATCGACTGGCACTCGCCCGACGCGGCGCTCGACAAATTAAATTTAAATTTATATTTAATAATAATTAATAATTAAAATTAATTTAATTATTATTAATATTTATATATAATATATTCATAATTAAAATTCGACGCATGTTGAACTAGAATTTGTGTCAACAGAAGTTTAACAATGGTGCATTGTCAACGACAACAAGTCACTCGTTTCATCTTGTTGAAACATTTCAATCCAATCACGAAACATTGACAATGTGATAAAATAAATATGAATATTTAATTAAATATTATAACGTAAACATCAATCATAAATATTATAATTTAAATGTCAATCATAAATATTATAACGTAAACATCAATCATAAATATTATAATTTAAATGTCAATCATAAATATTATAACGTAATATTATATTATGGTTGTATTTACATATTATAATTTAAACATTAATCATAAATATTACGACGTAAACATCAATCAACTTAGATTCATAATTGTCTATCTCAACAGCCCGTCACAATTGCAGTGCAATCCGAATAATTATATTTTATAATATAAATTATGATTATAAATCCATCTCTCACATTTTATCTCCATTTGCAAAAGACAAACTCCACACCAGGAATTCTGGGGGCTTCAGAATTCATGATGGAGCGATAAAAAGATCGATACGCCACTCCTCAACTTCCGGTCTGCTTTTGCTCATATTTTTACATAATTTTTTAAATAATTTTTTATTCTGTCCTATTTTTTTTGCCCTATATCTATACATATTTTTATATATTTATAAATGAGTCATTTAATTGAGAAAGAAAGTAGGATCGCTACGTAAATAATAGATGATGTTTTCATGCAATATAATCATCATCAATGCCATCATCATGATACCATTATCACCATCATCATAATATTGTTATAACCCTGTTATAACATAATTAAATAGTTACAGAATAATTAAATTAATATTGCTACATTTAATCGTCATATTTATAATATTCTGAAACGCAGCTCTGCTGCAGAACTAAATTAAGTTTATAACATTTCGCAAGATTCCAAACTCTCACACCAGTTTCTACAAATCTTACACTTCCACATACTTCCAAACACTGGTTCCACACAAATTCTCAACTCGATTATTCAGTTCTATTAACTGAATACTTGCTCAATAAACTTACTAGAAAACCTCCCAAGTTTTTCGGACCCCCGGTTTATTTCAATATCATCATCACCATAACCGTAATATCATCACCACCATCATCATAATATCGCAATCATTATCACCACTCATCACTCGCCATGAGAAAGCGTGACTTCCAACGCAAGGTTAATGACACGTCACCCGAAACATGGAAAGAATTATTTGACAAAAACAACTGGAATGAATAGGCGTCCCAGCGGCAAGATGGAATATGGAAACGTGCAACGAAGCGTGTCGGGATGTTAATTTCTTCAACGGTTTCCTTCCTGGGTGGTCTTGCGAGAAATGGAAAACATTCCCTCCACTAGGGGGTGCGCTGGTCCTCATGGATTAAGGAATCGTCACGATTATGATGATGACGATGGTAGCGATGATGATGATCATGATTATGCTGACTATGACGATGACGATGTCGACGACGACGATGATGATGATGATGGTGGTAGTAATGGTGATGACGATGTCGACGACGATAATGACGATGACGGTGAGTATGGTAAATCCTTGTAGTCTCTTTGAAACGTTTTATATTTACGAATAATATGAATTTTTATCGAACTCGCGCCAGCCGGAAGTTTGGTTTTGAAATAATTTTTAAAAGTCGAAATAAATTGCTTGAAGTTTCAAATAATTCTGCACGCTTCAACAAATTTTCTTTGGAAATTAAAGATTTCTAAAAAAAATACTTTTCCATAATTTTTTATTTAAAAAAAATGTCTCATCGATAATGATGATGACGGCGATGATGACGATGATGACGATGATGATGATGATGATGATGATGATGACGACGACGACGATGATGATGATGACGACGACGATGATGTTGATGATGGCGATGATGATGACGATGACGATGATGATGATGATGAAGATGTGGATGGTAATAGCGCTGAAACCGCCAAAATGCGTCATTTAGGGTGCGACAGGTGCCCATCAATCTCCATTGATCTTTCCATCTCAAGGAAGAAATCCATGGAAACCTTACAAACATCTCCATCACCTATTTCATGATCTTTCGTCAAAACGTGCTTCTTCCACAATTTCAGCCACGTTGCCTCTTGAAATTATTATTATTAATTATTATTATTAATTACAATTTTTTGATTATCAATTGTGAATAATATAAAGCTTTTATTTCTCATCTTTTCCACCATGTTTTACTCCATTAAGACCGGTGTTTTGAAAGGATTTTTAAAAATATTTCAAGTTAGAAAAAGAGTCAAATAAAGCATAAATGAAGGAATCCATGAAACGTAATAAGAATAATAACATTAATAACATGAAATGCAATAAATATGAAAATAAATAACTCCATTAAAAAGTCATTTGAAGCGTTTTGTGTCGGGCTTGTATTTTATTACACTTTTCATTTATTGCTTCCATTGATATTATTACAACATTTCCTCATAAATATTTTTTCATATTTAAAGACGTGACGTAATTAAGTATTAAATATTACGTTATATTATGTATTATACATTACATATTATTATATTTATTAAGGGTATTCGTGAACGTTATTTTGCAAATCATCTCCAAGTCATCTGCGCTACGGATGTCAAGAGTTCAACGTCAGTCCTACGTCATCACGATGCAGTCTCTCTAACAGCGATTTGTCCTTACATCCGAAGACGATTCTGTCTCTGATCATTGGATCCGCACGATCCCCAGAGTCGCACTTATGTGGCTTGTGTAAGCAAACCTGTGGCAAACCCGTCGATTGTTCCGTCCTTCTGCCGACTCAGATTCCAAAACTGATAACTTTCTGCGATCCCCTTCTTTCGAGGTGTTCAGTAGGATTCGAACTTTCTCATAACTTGCTCCAGTGTTTGCTCCTTAATGTCTTCAAACTTGAAAGTGTTGAACATTTCCAATGCAAACTCCTACCAATGAAATAGAAATCAAATGGAATCTCTTTGAAACCACGAGAAGGCTCCCACTGTAATGCCAGTATCTGGAAAAGAGATCCAAAATGCCCTGTTCCTATTTCTGAGCATACAACTCCAGATTCTGTGTTGCAACGTGGTATTGGAGGTGGAACAAATCTCTTCATGAAAACATCATTGAAAGTTGTACGCATTGAAAGGTATACAATAGAATACATTGTTGCATTTTCTCAGGAACCGGTAAATCAATGATGTCCTCTGACATATCACTGCTTTGCATGTCGTTGAAGAATTGTCATTTTTCAGGAGTTTTAAATACAAAAAAATCAAAGGTTCAGAAATTTAGAATTTAAAGGACTTTTTAGGACTTTTGTAAGAACATGTTCATAATTTTCGTAACTAACACACTTTAAGAGTAGTTGAAGAAGGAAGGAGGGTGCCTGCGACGTTTATGGAGGATGGGGAGGTTGATGGAGGTTGGGGAGACAGTGTTTTTAGGCGGGCGAATGTGCCGAGGAACATTTCGGATTTCTGTGGATTCAGTTGAAGAAAGTTAACGAGATGCCAATCATTGATTGCATCTATGCACTTCCACAAGTTTCCTGGTTGATCGGACATGCTACGGCTGGAGAGGATAGAGAAGAGACTTGTGTTATCTGCTTATTGATGGAAAGATACTTCGAAGTCATGAATGATTTTGCAATCGATTCATGAATTTTGGTGATCTTTGAGATGAAAAATGAATTAACAGAGTTAACAAGAGTAGAGCACATATCTTCTGTGTAGTATTGAGTCGGACGACTGTGAAGGAGTTTGTGGAGGGAACGCCACAAAAAGATCATCGGAGAATCAGAAAAGGTCTCGTTCAAAAGCTACCCATTTGATACTTCTGAGGCTACTTCGATGGACGATGTTCATTCACCCACCGGGTGGAGGGATAAGCGAAGACCAGCAGTTCGACCATTGAATTTCTCTCATTTGAGCCTCTATCTTGTCTTGTCTTTCTTGGTTCTCGGTTCCGGCATAATGTTGCGAATTCAAAATTTCTGGGAATGTCCTCCGAACAAAAATCAATTTGCTCGAAATGGCTTCAATTTGCATTTGAAACGGAGACCTGTTTCCATGAGCGATATTTTATGTTTTATCGATTATTATTATTATTATTATTAGGGCTGCAGATCGATTTTTTTTAATCGTAGTTAAAGCGTTTTTAATCGCACCATCTTATTTCCAATCAATTTCCCAATACATTTCATTTTTACACCAAAATCAATTTTATTCATTCAAGTAATTTATAAAGTCTGTTGTGGCACACCACATGTAGTCCATATTCAGCCAGTTGATGAGGCAAACAAAACGAGTCTACTGTGTTTATGTTGGAGTCAGGGAGGCACATTTGCTGTTGACAACATGTACAGATATGGAAAACAACCGTTCACATGGCACTGTGGTTGCTGGATATTTCATATTTGATACCAGGTATTTGAATGCTGGCTTAGCAACAAGGCCACGTGATGGTACACACTTCCGCCATCATTCCAATGGACAGCTAACTTTGACGATCTTTGGTTCAGCTCTACGATGATGTTGAGAAGGTTTGCAATTGGCAGATGTCATCAATTGATCCCCAGCACTAAATGGGTGTTTGCTACTCAACTGATATTAATGATATAAGAGAAGACGTACTGCGATGATATTTAAACTCACATTTACAAACTACACTAGTTGCAAACTACAACAGAGTTTGATTTGGAGGTAAGTTTGCCTCCCAAAATCGACCACCAGTGTCACTTGTGGCCATCTTTTTAAGCTCAAAACAGCAAGTCTTCGTAAAAAGAAAGTAGGAAGGACACGTAGCAATTTCCTTAGGATTTCGGCAGTTACGAGTAAGACCACCTTCTGGCACCGATGTTCTGATGGATTGCCTCGTATTTCTTCTAAGTTTCTTGTGAGGTTTTTGTTCATTGTACCCAGAGCACCAATCACTACAGTTATAATGTATGTCTTGGCACTCCACATTCTTTGCACCTCTGTTTACAAATCCTTGTACTTCACCTTCTCTGCCTCTTTTTGAATTACATTTAAGTCATCTGGGAATGCTATATCTATGATTAATGTTCTTCTTTATCATGAATTATTATGTCTGGTCTGTTTGCCATTATTGTTCTATCAGTAAATATAATTTTATCCAAAGTTATTGTTGTCTTTCCCAGGTTTATGACATTCTGAGGCCGGTGTTCGTAGCACTTTGTCATGGTGTCCATTCCAAAATGTTTGCAAATTTTTCAGTATATGTAGTTTGCAATCCAGTTGTGTCTCTTTGCGTCTTCTGTAGGTACTAATATGGAGCACCCAGATATTATTATAATAATTATTATGTGGCTTACACTTTCAACATGGGTGTGGCAAAGTCTGCACGTCCAATCTATTTGTTGCTTTAATATCTTTTTCTTTAAATATTTCGTATTTGAAGCTTGATGATCTTGTGCAGCTACAATTAGACTTTCAGTTTCGATTATTATTATTATTTCTTAATGAGGACTTGAGATAATAAAATGTGAAAATTATTTGCTGAGATAAGAAAGTCTGGTTTTTTGAGATTACAAATTCATGAATTTTTTCTGATTGAAAGAAATGGGCAGAAAATGGGACAACATTTGCACTCGTTTTTTGCTTAAATATTGAAATGTATATTATTTTTAGTATTATTATCATCATAATTATAATTAATAATACTCATATTTTTAAGCCAACATCAAGTAATTTAGAAAATTAAAATTTTATTTAGACAACCATGCTATGATCTCTGAGCATTTTTATTTAAGCATTGCTTACAAAAGTTAATAAGTAATTAATTACAAGTACATAATTCACACTTAAAATAACTTAATTTTAGCTAATGGAATTATAAAAAAGAATCAATTATTCGATCCAGGTAACTCTCACCTATGATGGACCTGTAGAACTGCTCACTCGAGGTGGACTTGGGCGTGGAAATTTGATTTACAGGTGGAATGTGCTTCCTTGAAGACCCCCACAACATTCCTCCTCCTCCTCCTCCTCCCTTCACCTTTTCTCCTCTGCCTCCCCATTTCTCCTCAGATTCTGATCCCCATCTGCTGCACCTGTTGCTATTGCTTTTTGCATCTCTTCCGTGCTCAGAGCTCTCAATGGTGAACGTGGTGTGGTCACCGGCACTCAGGGAACGATATCTGACCGGATAGAATTTAGCTTCCTTCTCCGAATGTAGTAGTTGTTGATGTTGATGTTGTTGCTGTTGTTGGAGGAGATCGAAGTGTTGCAGGTCTTGTTGAGAGCAGTTGCGAAACGAGGTCGGTGACTTTGTGCTGATGTTGAGCAGAGAGTTCACGGTTAGGGGGGCGACAAATTGAGTCCCCATGTCGCTTATTTTGTTGCCGTTTTGTTGAGTTGTTGAAGGAAAGTTGTAGATTGGACTGTTGGTCAGGCATTGTTGGACTGTGACGTTGAAAGGTGAAATATTGTTGCTAGTGTTGCTGATGGCAGTCTGTTGCTGTTGTTGTTGTTGAGGAGAAATGTTGGTCGTCTGTTTTGAATTAATACTCGTTTTTATCTTTTATTATTAATAAAAGATTATTAAGTTTGAAATTATAAATTTAAGTTAAATTGTCACAATAAATTATTTGAGCGAAATTTTTTATCTGAGGTTCTAGAATGTCGTTCAAATTTTTAAATCCTCGCATTTGTTTTGGCTTTGATCGTCTGCGTGAAAATGGCGCCAAATGATTCGTTTAATTTGATGAACGTCTCAGAGCCAATATTTGCCTGTGATTCATTATTTTCCAACAAAGTTTTATGAATTTACACATTTTAGCACTGGAATCCATACTTTTATTAAGATATAATTACTATTTTAGATTGATTGCAGTTTCAAAGTAAAACTTGAAAACAACAGCGAATATTGAAATGTTGCCAACAATACCAATTCCGAAATTTCAACGTCAGACACGTCATAGTTTTTGCTCATTTTTAAAATAAAAATCAATAATAAGGAGGCGAAAAAATTGTTTGCGAAAGCAATTTTGTTTGAGCACGTGATGAATGACGTCATAAACAACGCTGTCCATCGTTGCAACAACACCAACAATCTGGCAACATCAGCTGGAAAATATATGACACCCTCGTACTTTCATTCATGTCATCGTTATCATCATCGTCGTCATCGTTATCATCATCGTCGTCGTCGTTATCATAGTTTATCACGAATGAATTCACAAAAAAGAAAAAAAATGCCAATCAATTCAACGATCGTCGCCATCATCATCATTATCATAACCGTAGCCATCCTCTTCATCATCATCGTCATCGTCGTCATAG
>MPNW01000583.1:116993-122205 GCA_011800805.1 Hirudo medicinalis
TGACAATGACGATGACGATGACGATGACGATGACGTTGACGATGACGATGATGATGATGATGATGATGATGATGATGATGATGATGATGACAAAGGGAGGAATAGCAATAAAACATCATAAAAACTTTAATATTGGATATGACAACGTTATTGCAATTGAATGGTCAATGTAATTATTGTTATCATTGTTGTTGTTATCATTGTTGTTGTTGTTGTTGATAAAACCGCTGCTGACCATGATCGTACGTTGTACATCAGCGGATGCCCTCAGCCATTTCGTTGATTGGAGCCTCACATGAGAACAATTCATTTGTGCTAATTAAATGTTGTTCCACAATGTTTTTTGGAACATTTAAGGAAACCAGTTAAAATGTGACCGGTGTTATTTATATTTTAAATATTTTATGTGTAAATTAATATTATATATTAATGGTTATATATTAATTATTATTTATCATTTATTTCTATTATTTTATAATTACTTCATCAATATTACCCGACAGTTTGTTACCTCACTCAAGTAATGTTACAGCGTATTACAACCTTAGATTTATTAAAAAATAACAATAATTACAACAAATAACCAGCTTCATTCAAAGGAAATTATTTGCAAATTTGAATGAAAATGTTTGGCGGTCCATTAAGGCAAGTGAGGACATCACGTGATGAATGGCAAACATTTTATTGGCGAATGAGGACCATCATCTTGGGTGGCCACATTTCAGTCCTTACTTTGTTCATGTGAGGTCCTAATGAGCTCCTAATGTCGTGTTGCTGCTGCTGGAATACCTTTAATGCTTCCTCGAAATGTTGGCAAAAAAATGTTGATGGAAAAATGTTGCATTTCCACTCCAGGTACAAACAATTAACATCCCTGGGAATTGAAAGCTTACGAGGATTAGGAGAATCTCGTGGCTCTAATTCCGTGTAAAACCGGTTATGAATGAAGATCATTTTAAAACCAGCATCTCCTTCGATTGTGAGTGCTTGTTTGTTGAGGATGGAAACAATTTGTTTGGAAACAATTTGGAAACTGAAACCGACATTCAGCCTCGTCATTTCACGAACATCACCAACACAAACATCACGAAAGCATCGAGTGTTGACTTGGAATTCCCGGCATTGATTGAAATCTCTTTTGATCCAAAATTATGAGAAACATTTAGTTTGAGGAGGATTTCAAAATCATTTCCAATGACGCAAATAAAAGCGAATTACTGGAAATAATTTACTTGAAAACGACAAACAAATCACACGCGGGGCATAACTAAAATGCAGGTCGATATTTCTACAAAAAGGTCACAGAAAGGTCAACCGTGAGGTCAATTTTGTAATGAGCGGCACGAAGCCACGATGTACTGGAATGGTGGAGTTGAGAAACAACGTAATGTTCAAATACATTGTAAACGGAATGTCATGAAACAAATTGAAGGCCTTCACGAGATCAAAACAATCATTTGAATGAATCTTTTCAACAACAAATCCATCTACAAAATAAACTTCGACATTGGTTTCCCGTGAAGAACCGAAATAAAATGAATTTTAATAAAGGATAGGAACTAATTTTAAGTCGAATAAGAACTTAAAAACCTGTATCGATGAGAACAGCGAAAAGGACACAATGCTCGGAACATGACGATGTGCAGAGAATGAAGTGCCTCGCATAAATCTTGACACCGACATACAATGGAAAGTAGGTCTTCAATTCAACTCCAGCGGACAGAATAAGGAGATCTTGGGAACTGTTTCTGCAAACACCAAGCGGGAAATTCATCAGACGTCAGTTACGGTCGAACATTTTGGTTGTTTTCAACCTTTGCAAGCCTTTCCAAGGGAGGTTAATAAGCACAAAGAACAGCGTTTAGTTTGGTGCTAATTATGAATTGTTTAAAATGAATTGCGTAAAATATGCCTTAATATGCAGTTATATTAATAATGTATTATTTCTGACATAAATTGCAGTGCAATGGATTTGTAAACACGTCATAAAGAAGTGGCTAAGCAGCGAACTATCAGCTGGATATTTGATAATAAAATTAATAAATAAAAAAAAATATAAAAAATATTATTGAAATCCAAATAATTATGAGTCGTGGAAGACGAGAATCGAGATAATTTGGAAGCAATTTATCTCAGGTGAATCGAGCATGTCACTGTAATGTGTTTCCAACCAAGGATCAACTTTTGCCATCAGAAGCTTTCATTAAAAACGATTGAATATTATTATTATTATAATAATATTATTATATTTATTATTATAATATAATAATAATAATTATATAATATATAATAATTTAATAATATAATAATTATATAATTATATAATAATAATAATAATAATTATTATTATTATCATCATCATCATTATTATTATTATTATCATAATCATTATTATTATTAGTATTATTATTATTATTGATTATCAAGGATCAGTGTCATGCTGAATGATACCACGTGACAATGGACGACAGAAATTTTCATTTTCAAACAAGAACCTCCAAGCACCTGAATGGATCCCGTAAACCTGCCATAAAAGAATGTGGTTTTTGAAGTTTTTTGTGGCAACAAATTCAATCTCTTTCTTTTTATGAAAATGTTTTCCAAAAATAAATTGATGTTTTCGATTTGTTTTAAAAGAATTTCATGAAAAACAGTTTAAAAGTTTTATTTTAATTTGAAGTCTTTTCTTGCAAAATTTGATTAAGTTTCATTTCTGATTTTCAAAAGTTTATTCTACTGGTCCATCTCAAAACTCCATCATCATCACCACCACCATCATCACCATCACTACCATCACAGGCATCATCGTCGACATCATCATTGTCATCGTCATGATTCCTAATGTAAGTGTCTCATTGTACGTCGATTATGCTTACTTTGGTGTTATTTCGTGAAATTTTATTAAACTGGTTTTAAGCAATTTAAATACTTTCATTGGCAATAGGAAATCCGAGTAGATTATGATGGACTTAGAGTCGATGACGACGACGACGATGATGATGATGACGATGACGATGACGACGATGATGATGATTGATGATGACGATGATGACTGTGATGATGATAATGATGATTCTCCGGAATTAATGAACTCCAAAAACAAACACGAAATTTCTGCTTTCCAAAAAATGAAATCACTATTTTGAATTTTCATCACGTGATCCTGCAATTTGTTGTTGCAAATTATTTCAACAATAAATCAGATTTTCCTTCTACGTTAATTCAAGCAAATATTTCACGGAGGTTTATGTAAATATTAATGTAAATATTGAATATTTCAAGTATTTAAAAATCGATCGCATGAATTTGTTGACCGAATTGTTATTTTTGTTGAATCGAAACTGTTTGATTCTTTGAACTTTTGTTTGTTTGAACGTTGTGAACTTTTGTGAACGTTGAAAATAAAAATTTATTTCGAAGATTCAGTGATGGTTTATTTATTTATTGGACAACATTTTTAGTCATTTTTAAAATTCGACGATTATTGAGTTAATTTGTTAAATTAAGATGATACTTTGAAATTATTTCTTATAAATTTGTGCTCTGAACTCTCCGATCAGAAAGGACAATCTTTTCAAAGTTTAAAGTGGAATTAAAATAAAGAGTGACATTTTAAAACAATTCTTTAAATCTATAATTTCAATCATTTCCAAATTCAATCCTTCCAAGAATGTAAATGAATGAAATGAAATCCTTACGAGACACGAACCTCAGCGATGTAGAAAATCATTCCATGAATAACTTGGCCTTCACGACCTGCTCTTCGTCATCGCGAGGAACGTTTCCATCTGAAAGTTCTGGCATGAGAAAGAGGCATCCATCATTTGAGGTGTTTAAAGCTGCCAGGGAATCCAATTACATCCAATTTGTAGGCACGTAATTGATTGATTTCGTGGATTGAAAATAGAAAAATTATCTTCAAGTGCTCCAAGAAGATGTCAAGACCTGCTCTTCTGGGACTTCAGAGAACTGATTGATGTAACTTGTTGAAGATGTCATTCTTCCAGTAGAACTTGAACAAATTGTTTCAGTTAATTATTAAGTAGAACTTGAAAATATTGTTTCGGTTAATTTGCATTTGTATTTATTGTAAGTGATCTTTTAAATTCATTATGTGCGCTGTTAGAAGTGAAATATTTCTTCGATATAAATTTCACTTGATGAAGACTTACACTGAAATACTTGATTACGAAATTGCATTATGCGGATAATTAATTTAACAAATTATGCAGGTAATTAATGTAATAAATAATTATTAAGTTAAGTAATAATGTTTGCAAGTTACGAAGTATGCCATACATTTGTCCACATCGCACAACAAGATCATCATCATCATCATCATCATCATCACATGCAAGACTTCATTTATTTTTCTCCTCATAAACATCCAATCATGGATTCAATTACAAAGATCATCATCATCACCATCACCATCGTCATCGTCATCAACATCATCACCATCGTCGTCGTCGTCGTCCTGACAGCACACCAACACTATTTAAACCTAATGAGCATTAACAAAAATTAATATATTTTTCAATTTTATATCTCAGATGATTTTCAACTTTTAAATATGAACAAAATGATTGTTTCCTGACTTTAAATATTCACAAAAACAAATGTTTTATTTTCATAATTACGTTCCATCAATTTTCAAGTTAAAACTCCTCAAAAAGAATGTCAAGGTTAACTATGTCGTCAGAGTGCACCTGGAATCTGAAGTCAGTGTTGATGTAATATTGTTGACATTTATGATAAAGCAAAATTAAATTTAATGTAATCGATATGATTTATTAATGTAATTATGCGTGTAATAATACAATTTTTAATTGTAATGTTTTATGCAATGTAATTGCAGTTTATAAAATTATTATTAGATTATTAACTACATTTAAACATATATTTTATTATTATTATTATTGGTGTGCGGTTGAATGTTTCAACCCGATATAAGAAGATTAAATTGAAAGTATCATCATTAAGATAACATACAACCAATGAAAGTATCATCATTAAGATAACATACAACCAATGAAAGTATCATCATTAAGATAACATACAACCAATGAAAGTATCATCATTAAGATAACATACAACCAATGAAAGTATCATCATTAACATAACATACAACCAATGAAAGTAACATCATTAACATAACATACAACCAATGAAAGTAACATCATTAACATAACATACAACCAATGAAAGTAAC
>MPNW01000584.1:0-53408 GCA_011800805.1 Hirudo medicinalis
GGAAGCTCCACTGCACTCAGGGCGTTTGCGGCTCAAAGCGAACAAACCATATTGTTCAAATAATCCCGACGTCACCGGAAATAGGCCATAATGATGATGATGATGATGATGATGACGACGAATTGTGCTGCGGTTATCACCAGGGTGCTATGTTTGTACTGGTTTGAATCCCACATGAATCGACTCCACGTGCCACGATTCCGAATGTGGAAGGGGCTCTTTCCTGCATCATTTACTTCGGATGATGATGATGATGATGAGGAGGAGGAGGAGGAGGAGGAGGACGAGGAGGAGGTGGAGGAGAAAGAGGAGTAGGAGGAGGAGAAAGAAGAGGAGGAGAAAGAGGAGGATGGAAGTGATGACGACGACAGATGCGGCGTTGTTTTTTTGTACCGCTTTTAATCCTCCTCCATCTCGTTTTCCTTCCCTCGTCCATTCACAAAAGTGTTCAATCTCGAGCCATGACACTTTAAGAGATTAACTTCAGGAATGCCGCTTCTGGTCGAGTGACTTTGTGGACGTGTTGGACGCTGGACTTGAGCTAGCTTGTGAAACCAAGTACTGGGAACTGAGCAAAGTTGGACGAACGAATATTTTTTCGGAAGAAAAAGTACTCGATTCCTTTGGAGTAGTGGCATGGATCGACCTTCGTCAGGATGCTGTCGCTCAGCATGCTCGACGACGCAGTCAGAACCGCAAGGGCTGTGAAGCTCATGTCGCCGCAGAAAAAAAGCTGATCAAAGAGTTTAGTATTCGCAAAGACAAAAAGAAATCTCGTCTCGTTGATTCTTTGGTGCTCAGAAGATCCCTTCATTATCGCTCAATCTTTTCTTCTTCGGTGGAGCGGTGCTTTGGAAATAATTAACAGATGGACGCAAACATTAAGATTATTTCTTGCAGGGAGGCGTCCATGATGACGATGATGGTAACGATGATGATAACGATTTTGGATGTGATGGAGATGAAGATGATGACGCTGATGATGATGATGATGATGATGATGATGACGTTCGACGAACGAACGATGTAATCTAGATGTAATTTTATTACATCCATTTTCCTTGCCTCCGCAACTTTATTATCCTCCGAAGCGATTCATTAAAATTAGAATCAAAATATTCGTGCTAGTAATAATAAGCATCATGAAATGTGACCAATAGTCACCGACTTTATACTGTGCTTGGATGTCGAAAATTGATGACGACAACGACGGCGATGACGACTGCGGCGATGAAATCACGGCATCAACTTACGGCCTCTTATGGTCGCTGACGCAACGCGCGACTCAAGCGACGTGACGCTCGAGTCGCCGGCATCGCTGTTTCTCCTCCTCCTCGTCAGATGTCTGCGGAGAACGGCCCCGAGGTCATCGTCATCATCGTCTTCGTCATTTCTCGACACTTGGCTGTCTTCAGGTGGCGTCTTGTGGAATGGATTCAAGACTGAGAAGCGATCAGAATCCACGCGTTCCTGAGGCGCTAGTTGTTGTTGTTGACGCAACGCCTGATGTCGGCGCTCCCGCATCAGCTGCAAGCGCTGGGATTTCTCGAAGCTGACAAGATGATGAAATTGATGACGATGATGCTGAGCGACCGAACAGTTTCTCACTCCAGTAATAGTACTGGCCAAGCTGTCCCCGGGGTGACGGTAATCGAGATCAAAATCGCAGCGGCCTTTTTTCGACAGGGGGTTTTTCGCCAGGGAATCTTCGTAAGCCGACAGAGGCCTGTTCAAGGTCTGGGCGTTCCCAGTGTTCAGCCACTGATAGAAGTTGGCCGCTCTGCTTTCACCGGCAGACATCGGAGCGAATGTCCGAAAAGCGGGGTCTTCCGTGATGGGTGGTGGTATTTGGTGAATGGTTTTTGTTGCTGCTTGGAATTCAGGAGAGGCAGTATTCGACCGTAGTTTGTAGGACGTTCGATGTTGTGAATCGGCTGGAAAGAAGACATTTTGTTGGTGGTGATGATGAGGAGGAAGAGGAAGATGATGATGATGCTGAGGAGGAGGAGGAGGATGGCGATGAGAGGATGTAAAGAAGTTGGACTCCATTAGCTTACTCGTTGTTGGAGAATAGCCGAAGCGATCCACGACCGAATCGAATCCACTTTTAACCGCGCTTTTTCGTTCGCCAATGCAGCTTTCACATTCTCCACAAGAGCAGCTCGCAGCAGGAGGACCTTCGCCGTCATATCCTTCATATCTCTTGCCGAAAACTACGTCGTAATCGTAGAGCAGCGACAAGTTGTTCGTGTTTCTGTTTGGCTTTCTCTGCTCGACCACCAGATCCAATTCGGCCTCGTCGTCATCTGTGAATCTATCCCTCCTACCCTGGGTAAAACTGGCCCGGCCAGATGCCCCCCGTAGGACAGACCTTGGTTGACTTCCATCCGAATTTCTGCAAGCCTCCTTTCCTTTGCTTGGTTCAATGCAGGCCGTCTGCGGTTGCGGCGACAAGTGCGACTGCTGTGACGAAACGCCGGCGACGCTGCTGGCGTCTGACAGACTCGAGCGACAGAGGCCGCTGTGATCGCTGCTGAGGCCGCTGTCTAAAGATTCGTCTGTGAAGGAGACGATCATGTTGTTGTTGTTGTTGTTGCAGTTGATGTTGTTTGTGTTCATCGTGGTCGTCTGTGATTGTTCTGTAAGAAATCAGAGGGGATTACACAGACGTCTGCCAACTACAACAACCCAACTACATCATCCCGGGCTCTAGGTAGAGAAACCAGTCAATATTTGCCCATAGACGTATAAAGCTAACTATTGCATCTACTATTACAACAACAGTGATGATGACAAAAGAACTGCTTACCACTGTTTTCCATGTACTTGGTCCGATAAAATAACTGTTGCATCAACTGTCTCTCTTTGAAATCCTCGACTCGTTTCTGGAAAATGTTTCCGCCGGTGATGTGGTTGCTGCACGGCACGACGGCTGTGGTTGCATCGCCGACGCACGCGCCGCTCCAGCCAACAGGTGGTGGATGTCGGTCGTCCATAAAGACTCCTCCCGCTTCCAGATGTTTGACTTGATCCAAAGGCCTTAGCGTGGCACTAACGACTGAAGAGGGCAACTGGCCGCCTCGACCCACGGAGTGGCGATCAATAGCGGAAGAATCCGCTGAGAATGGCCTCAGTCTGTCTGCCTCTCCCCTTGATCTGCTCCTTGCGTCGGCCTCCGTAGGCGACAAGGAATCGGAGTGGTTACAACGGTAGTTGCCGTTCGAGTTGCCATCGGGCATCAAAGGTGGAGTAGGTGTGGCGGTCGACTGCGGCGTGAACGAGCCAGCCGTGTACGACAAGCTGCTTAGCGAAGTCTCCGTCGAGCTCGAAGTTTTACTGCTCGTCAGAAGAGGATCTTGTGAAAGGAAACTATTGTTGTTGTCGTGGTTGTTGCTACCCTGGCGACACATGTCGGCTGCCTCTCTGGATTCGTGGCTGCGTAGAGGCCGTCTGATGGTGAGCACAAGTTTTTTCTGAATCGACATGTTGACAACCACGTCCTCTAGCTTTCGACCGACAACGGCATTACCATTTATGGCGTAAATCTCGTCTCCTGCCTGGAGAATAGGAATTCCGTTCGTCGCTTCTGAAGCTGGCGACAGGCAGTGATAAACGCTGGTGCCAACATCGTCGCTTTGACTACCAGAAACACTTGACCTATTGTTATTGATAATGCTGGCATTGGTGGTGGAGCTGGAGGTGGTCGAAGCGTTCAACTCTCCACCGCGCAAGAGGAGATCACGGCAGACGCTCATAGCGACAGCTCCGTCAGGAGCGATCCTGGATATAAAGACGCCGTCGGTCCTGTCGACGCCGTCACCCTCTCTGAGAAACAGCCCAAGGCCCTGTCCTGGTTTCTTGAGAACCTCGAGCGTTCTGAAAACGAAAGTGTCGGCCATTAACCTGTCGCCGAGCCAGTCGCTCGCACAACCGCGGCGAGATTTTGAAGTGGAACGCGATTTTCTCGAGGATGTCGAGTTGTCTGAAATGTTCCTCAATTTGCGATTCCTTATCCTGACGAAAAGTTTGTAAACGTTGTTGTTGTTGTTGCTATTGTCGTCAAACTTGTTGGAGTTCTTGGTTTCTTTCTGCTGTCGATCGGGCATCGTTAAACTAGGCCCCTTGTCTTGCAACGCTATGGCCCTGGCGCCTTGTGTCTACAGCAGACGGAAAAGGCCCTACGAACATGACCGGATTATTTGGATTTCTCATCGAAGGAAAATGTTTAAAAGAGATTTTAGGATTTCGACGAATGTTCTCGGCGTTTCTATTTTGCCTCTCCAGAAACAAAGAATCTTCTCTCTTTTCCTTTTCTTCGTTCGCAAGAAAAGATTGAAAAATCTGTTGAGCGATTGACGTTTGGAAGCGTTTGCTTGCGACGGCAGTATTAGATCTAATTGTTGTTGATGCTTTGCGATTGCTATCGTAGTCCAAGGATTTGGCCTTTAAACTGTGATTACAATTTGGAAAATTAATCAATTCGTTTGTCCTTTCGATTGTTATTTCATAACTAACTGCTGGTTAACCTGTCAATTCGCCCATTCATTTGACTGAATGAAGTTACAAACATCGTTAATCAGTCTGCGAATTAACCTCATAGAATTATTTAATGTTATTTTTCCAAAATACGGCAAAAATCCACCAATCGAATCAAAAGGGACCTACCAAGACTGAGTTCGTTCAACCAATCGTCAGAAAAATCAATCATCGTTAACTTGTTCTGAACGGAGCCAAATTAATTACTAATCCATTTCAGTAATAGCCAACGAATTACCTAGTTTTTGAAAGAAAAACAAAACGTGATCTTCACAAAACATGTATCCCAAAGTTTAATTTCAGTCCTGTTGTTATCTACATTTGAACAAGGAAGGCGCATTCTTTTATTTTCGTCTTTAAAAAAAAAAAAACAAAACAAAAACCAACAAAAAACAATTTAAAATTCTCTCGAAAGAAAACAATTTCGAATTCCGAACAACTTTTAATCGAAGCGGGAGAAGAGCGAGGATATATTTGAATCTCGAGATCGACACCGGTGTGATCAAATCAAGTGGAACCGTGAAAGTGGCATCGGCGGTGCGCCTCCAGCACGGTGCGGTGTAGTTGAAAGAGGAGAAAGGAAGGGAGGGATCTTAGAACAAGCGAACGATAAAGCGGATGACAATAATCTTTTAAGTGCACCATTATTTAAAATTATTTAAAAGCTGCTCATCATTCCAACTGCTTTTTAAAAATGGCGGACATTGTTCCATTCCACACCGCTTCACAGACGCCTATCTCAATATTGCACGCCATCAACACGATATTTAGAATTTTTCCTGCCTGTGAGACCAGAGTGGCCGAGTGTCGAAGGATTAAAGACCCAGTGGAGATATTCTCGTTGGTTCAAATCCTTCTGGAATTTCTTTCTGTTGGAATTAAGTGCTCGTATATGCCGAAATATTTCTAACTGCTTGACAATTGGAATCCTTTTTTTAAATAATTTAAAAATACATTGAACACTTTAATCCAAATTATTATATTTATTTATAAATAATGGTTTTAATTTGATCGCAAGAGGCCAATAGCAGAAGAGAAACGTCCCACGAACTAAATGCGGTAAAATATCTGAAATGAGATATTATGAGATTATTATTATGAGATTATGTTTCATACAAACAATAATTTTAATTAATCTTCTTAGCAGCTTTGTTGAAAAGGATCAAAATCATTTGGTACAAGTAAAATTGTTCTCTGTCTGCCATGAAAGTGGCACAGGGCACGACTTGTCCTTATTTCGTCTATTCGAATAAATAAATAAAAAATAGAAAATATTTCAAATTGTTCACTGCAAATGATAAGCACTGGTTAAATCTCGATTCACTTTTCCAGATTTCAACGTCACACCACAAAGTTGATGTGCTTTATTTTTTTGATAATTTATCAAATCCCGTTGATTAAAAACATCGAAAGACCGTCATGGATTTAAATGTTTTAAGATCTGAAAAGCAATGTTTTGCGTTTTAAATTGCATTCTTCTGATACTAACGTCGTGTCGAACGAGTTCACAAAACTCGGAGACTACTTTAAATTTATATTTCTTGCTTGGGGGGAATAAAATAAGCACCACTAATTTGAGCAGGTTGTATGGGACAAGAGCTACATCAGCAACTGTAGACTTCACGGCTGTCCATGCCATTCCTTATTTACATGTACAATTTCGGAGTGGGTTTTATGCGATATACTGTATATTTGAATGTAAAAATTTGGTCCAAGTTCGTGTTTCTTACTGCAGCCAGTCCCCACATAAATGTAACTTCTCGGAGTTACACAAAAGGGCACGTAAGGAAGAATTCTTGCTCATCTGAAGGGTTCCAAATGAGAAGCAAGAATGCAATCACTTTAAAATGCATGCCGACTAGAATCATAATGATTTACGGCACCGTAAAGAAAATAACATTCTCTTCATACAGTAAGCCAATTTGAAATCCGTAATATATTTGGTGTCGAGAGATCCTACAATTTGTTTTAGAAATTTACTTGGAAAATTATATTGGATGCTTTGCCATAAAGTCTCCAGGCCGTAGTAATTGGTTCTCGGATATCAAGGAGTGTGAGTCCGAATGCTCAGAAATGTCTTTCTATGGCGTGGATAAAGTAAGTGGATTCACTTGCTCCTGAACAAGAAGCACGATCGGGAGGACTTCATGGTGTCCTTGACCCTCAAATGCACTATTTAGATATTTAGGATTCATTGTGTTTGTGTGTTTTGTGTTTGTTGATCGAAACATCAATTTTTAGGGTCGCCATTGCTATTGCATCAACAGCCTGACCGAACTAATTCCTGTTAACCTGACGCTATGCAGTGAACCCTGCAATGAAATTTTCGATCAACAACTCTGTGGAGGAGGAGGGTTCTTTGCTGTCTATTCCAAAGGTAACTATGCCGTTGGACATTTTTCTTAATCGATCTTCCATTTATATAGCGCCCCTATCCGAGGGCTCTCCCTGGCGGTGCAGGCTGGGTTGCGAACACGATACCCTACGACTGTTGATGTCAACGCCGCATGTAGGAACGCAACCCATTCGGCCAAATTATTTAGGATATTTTAAATGAGTTAGAACTAGGTTAATTTTATAAATTGCTTTCTGCTTGATTTTGAGAATTAGTTTCTTGCTAATCTACTGTTCAACTTCTATGTCCGACGTCATCTTGGATTTTTACGAGATCAAATTCTCAACGATTTAAAAATATTCGATATGAAAAATGAATGCCTTCTTTCCTTTTTTTTTAAAGCAAATTTAGCGATGTTTTATAATTCATTTCAATTCCAATTAGTTTTAAAGATGTTTGTAATTAACATTTTTATTATTATGATTTACTATTAGGTATATTTCAAAAAAATCAGAATTTGGTCACTCCATCGTGGGACTGTGTTGCTACGAATACAAATTGCTCGTGTCCTGAGGGCAGGACTGGAGTGAATTGTGAATTGATCGGTAATTAATGCATGCGATTAATATTCATTAATGTTGATAATCAATGCTTGCAATTGATATTTATTGTTAATAATTAATATTGCAAAATAATATTTTCATAATTAATGATTTACCAGACCAATTTTGGCTTCCAGAACCTGATAAGAAATCAAAAAAATCTTTTTTAAAAATAAACAGATTTTCCAAAAGCTATTATTTACAATATCTAATATTACCACTAAATGTGATCGTATTTATTTTTCATATATTTTACTCAATTATATAAAATTATTTACTTAAGACTGTTCCCAAAACAACGGTAATTGTGGGGATCTGTACTGTGGACAAACGGTTTTAGCTGAACAAGTGTACCAATCTGCACGTGCCTGACTGGTTTCATTCTCGACGATGACCTAACCTGCAAGGGTATGAAACACCACGTACTTGATCACAACAGCCAGTGCCGGATTTAGGGCGCTCCATTGCATATGCCCATCCGCCAACCAAAGAAACTTTTTTTGCTTGTTAAGAGGGATGGGGGGCAACAGGGCTGGCGCAGAGGTGTCTGGGTCCCCCCACCATACTGCACCTGGGCCTCCAACTGGGTAAATCCGGCGCTGACAACAATCCAATGATAAATGATATCAAAATCCTGTTTATCAAAGTCGCTGATATGCTCTCATCATTGAACGGATTCCTTCGACAGATATCGACGAATGCCTGGAAGACCCTTGTTTCAATAATTCGTTGTGTGTTAATCGGATCGGCACTTTTATGTGCTACTGCGTCGATGGCTTCGTAGAATGAATAACACATGTGTGGGTGAGAGTTAAAATCTTTTGGGAATTTTGTCTTCAACCTTAGAATATCTTTAGCATTAGAATTAGAACGTCTTTGTACAGGGTTTATTAGTTTTAAATTGTTTAATATGTGACAGATCCTTTAATTTAGGTTAGCAAAAATGCTTAACATGAAGTTTAAATTAAGAATACTTTATAAAATTTTTTGAAGAGCAACTAATTACCGGCAAGTTAATTGCATAAACATTAAATGAGTGGCTGTTTGTAGTGTTCTAACATAGTCAGGTGGTTCTTCGTGTTCTCTCAGCATCCCAATACACTTTTCACAAACTTATTTTTTTCAGTACCACTCCTTATTTGAACAAAGTTTTTTTGTAACGTTCTTAATTATCTCAGACAACAGTTTTTGCTCGTCATTCTAAATCTATTTTAAATTTACAAATTTCATAACTGTGATAAGTGGTATCAAAATCCTGTTTATCAAAGTCGTTGATATGCTCTCATCATTGAACGGATTCCTTCGACAGATATCGACGAATGCCTGAAAGACCCTTGTTTTGATAATTCGTTGTGTGTCAATCAGATCGGCACTTTTATGTGCTACTGCGTCGATGGCTTCGTAGAAATGAATGACACATGTGTGGGTGAGAGTTAAAATCTTAAATTTTATTTTAGCCTATTATTATTATTATTATTATTATTATTATTAAAGTAATTTCTAACATTCCTTGCTTCATTTTCAGCCATAACAACTGGGAGCAGTTTACCAAGTTCAACTAGATCAATTGAGGATTCCTCCGATAATTTCGATTATATGAATTTTTCATTTGTTTTTGTATTTTCGTCCTTACCATCGCTAGGAATAGCTATTTATTTTTTTCGCAAAAGTTACCCAAGGAAAGCTTCACATAATATAAGTTCTCTATCATCGATGTCAACTAAGTCATCATAAATTTGATTTTTCCATATCGACATTCCATTCTGCCGGTGGTTTTATTTCAAATTGTATCTGGAAAACCTTTTCGTGGTGTATTTTATTCAATATTAATTTAAAAATTTAACGAAACTCTGAAGCAAACCGATAGGATCAGCCTTGTCGTCTTAATAAGACTGCAAGACCAATCATAGCAATAGTACATAATTACAGCATGTTAACATTGCTAGTAGCATCCACGACAACCATAATTACTGGCACAAAATTCAACCTCACAAAATACTGAAACTGTTTCCTGAATATTATTCTTGCTGGACGAAAAGTTCAATTACAACCTTCAACATGTAAAAGTTGAATTTCTGATCGATGTTCATTTGTTTAAATCTGCTGGAACGACTGATTCCATTAAAACTGAAACTTAATTTTAACTAATTTTTTTTTCTTAAACAAAAAAAAAAGATTTCATTTCCAAATTAAAGTGTTTATTAAGTGTGGTTTAGCATCTTATCTGTGATAATTAAAGTTAATGGAATTAAAGTTATTTGATTTTGTTAAAACAATTAAAAGTAGCCGAAATAAATACGAACTCTATTTAAGTTCCTCTGGTTAGTTTTAAGCAAGGTATGTGAATTATTTGGGAATTATTTTATTGAACAAAAACATGGAAAGCAAAATAAACGTGAATGTATTGTTGTTTATCTTGTAAAACAAGTTGCGAATAAATGGCAACAAAAGAAAGAATTAAAAATTTTCAAATTAATATTCGATTTTTAGATTGTTATTCAATCCGTACAGCCTGTTTTGAATAATTCAAGTTGTCACGGATTTTAAAAATATTTTCCACTTTCGCATTGAAAATTGTAAATGGTCGCACGGATTTTGAACTCCAAGTTTAATTAGTGCCAACTGAAGACGTGTTTGGAGAATGTTTTTTCTTCTTTATGAAAAACCAAATGCAAGGTTTGAAATTATGAAGATTATAACAACCAAGCCAAGAGCGAGATAAATCGTTTCTAAATCCAGACCTTCCACTGAAAAATAAATTTATATTAATATTATTTATATTAAATTATATTTACGTTTCGTATTTTATTCATTTTATATCAAGTCAATTAATAGTAAGAAATATGAATCATAATCTAGCGCGAGTGTGATTTGTCTCCAACAAAATGCTGCTCACTCGATTCTGATATTTGAAAGCTTTTTAAGGGATTTTAATTAAAATTTGAAAACCGTAATCATTTCAGCTTAGGTTTTAAGAAGTATTACAGGCATTTTTGCCATTAATTTTTGGATTTTTAATTGCGTTTTGAAGTTTTTTGGGGGAGTTTTCATTTATACACCTGTGTATATTAACCTAATTTTACTGACTTTGACTAAATCTAATAATAAATAACAATAATAATAATAACAACGAGAGTCGTGCCTACGAAAATTAGGCAAGCATCGAATCGGCATCGAAAGTCAATTTAAAGTAAAAGCAATATTTATAAAAATGAGTTCACCGCATTCGAAAGGAGAGACTTGTTTGTACCCAGAAAGACAGGCACACGTGTAGGAACCGGGAACATTCTTGCAATAGGAAGTATTTTTATTGCAAATACCGTCCATGGCACATTCGTTGACATCTGGGGAATTGTATTGACAGTTATTTGATAAATATCAGGTATACTAGACCAATTTTAAGCAATTGTCATCACCCTTTTTTCATCATAGTTTGCAAGATATAAAAAAAAACATATTAAATATATAATTTTAATAAAATAAAACCAGCATGCCTCTGCATTTATGCTTGCTGTCGACAGTATAACCTGTTTTGCATAAACACAAGGGAAATAGCACTTCTCCCAACATGTTGAAATGACTACATTCCAGATCGTCACAGTTACCGTTGTTGTCGGAGCAATCTTCATAAAATTTAGATCTCAATTAAAGGTATAACATTAGTTATATGCCAATATTTTATCAATTTTTCCTTATTTTTCCAGTTTTGAAAAATTGTCAGGATTCTCTGAGCTACGAATTCTTCAACCTTACAATTTAGACTCTAATTGTTGGCTTAACCTTATGCATGCATGTTTTTAAGAATTTAGGCTTCGTTCGCTCAACGATTGAATTAGCTATATATATATTTATGTAATCATTCAACTAATTTATAATAAAATTATTGATCTCATCTAATAATTACCAATGACTTCGCATCTATATCCTTTCCTTCCTTCTGGACATTTCGGGCAGTTAATTTGGCTGAAAATGCAGTCCCATGAAGGAAATATGAGCTGGTGATTCTTTTGAAATATTTCTAAAAATTGTGATCACGTAAATATGAAAGAGTATGAAAATTATAGTCAGAAAAATCAATTATTTCTAACAAGCTAAGTTTTAGTGGCTAAAAAATTGATTGGAGATCGTAGGATCTATTTACCCTAACCCTTTTTGTTGTAACAAAGTATTAGATGGAACTAATAACGTTAGAATTTTGTTTCAAATTCTTGCAATTTCTATAACTTTTGTAAGTGGTTTAAAGCATTTTTGAATCATTAAAGAATCTGTACAATTGCTTACGTTTTGAATAAACTGAAAAATAGCTCGAGCTGCCGCATGGATTGAGCTTCCTCATCGGACAAGATTCGTTACAAAAATCCAACTTAACTGGAATCAAGTCTGTCAGACGCTTGATACAAATGCATTCTAAATTCTAAAGAATGCATGTTGTTGCAGTACTTAAGAAGTGTCTGAATAAAATTTTCATGCTTAGATCTTTCACAAGCATTCCACTAACTGACTGCTTAAGTCTCATCCATTTTGTTAATTTTTCAATAATAATTTAAACTAAGAGGATTACATCAAGGCGCTCTGGTTGGCCGAATGAGTTGCATTCCTGCATGCGGCATTAATAGCAACAGTCGTGTTCACAACCCAGCCTGCACCGCCAGGGAGCACCCTCGGGTAGGGGTGCTGTTGGGATGCATAAGGTACTCAAAAGATTGGCTAAATACAAATGCAAATGACAAAATCACAAACAAAATTACAGAATTCATGCCAAAGAAGACCGTGTTGTCACAAAACCACTCGCACTGTTCAAGAGCGTTTACAGTCTTCAAACCATGCAAAACATTTGTATAACAGCCGACATATTTTTCAATCTTCAATTCTGAAATAAAAACAGGAAAAAAGATTCAGTCAAACGACTCTGCTCACCATCATTAAATGGTTTCAGAATCGACTCACCATATCCTTTTCTACTAATGTTAGTCACTAACGACTCGCCCTCGATAATCATCATTCTGGTAACTTTTTTACATTCATACACTTGCTTTAAATCCGTTGAATTGTTTGTCAGCGAACATTCGTTGGACATGTCGTAGTTTTTCAAGAAGACTCTTCTTGTGTTATTCCCCGGATTTGCTTGATCAACAAGAAAGTTTAATATATTAAAAAAAAAATGCAGATTGTAATCAATTAATTTTTGAATGGAGGCCGACTGTAATCAACTCATGCAAACAACTTAATTTAGCATAAGAATGTGAACTGAGGAATATGCAAGCTCACTCTCGTAAGTAAATTCTATGGTATATATGTAGTGTGTTGAGATAAAATCGTTGACGATTCTGTCAATACTTTTCCCCAAAATTTCTGTTAAATCAGTGGTGTTCATTTTTTTGTTATTTTTTAAATAATAATAATTATAAGCCAGTACAATTTCACAAGATATTATCAATGGAAAAATACTGAAAATCATCGTATTGCATCGAATTCCGAAAACCAAAACACATCGTAAAAATACGTTTTTTTTTGAACGTCATTCAAAGAAAATTATTTTGTAGTGATGGCGACACTTTATCTGATCTCTAAGTTTTTTTAATCTCAAAATAATCTTAGTTTACCTAATAGAATGATTCGCCATTTTAAATATTAAGCAATATTTATTTAAGGTTTAATGCCAGCATCTTTACATCCCAAGCAGCCCGAACCGAGCTTAAAAAGTAATTATTTGCTTTAAGATTTGAAATAAACAACACTGACTCGTTTCTCAAGAAATAAGTTAATGAAAGTTGAAAATATTTTTCAATTCAAGAGGCAGAAGTTTGCGGTGCAAAGGAAAAAGGAGGTTGTTAAAAATGAAAGAATGTCGTGTGTTTTGAGGAATAAATTGCTTTCAACTACTCTCGGCTTGACTACTGGGCGATTCAGCAGTCGATGCGCTACTGGAGCCGATAACTGTAATAACAAAGAATACATTTAATAACATTCAAACAGTAGAATGTCCTTAAGTCGGTAGTTTTAAAAATAAAATACCGACTGCTAAAATTCAGATCTGAAAAATCATTGATCATTTTAAACCCACCTCCGGTATCTTTCAAGCATACGATTAAGTAACGTCCGCACATTATGATGACGAATAAAACCAAAAGGGAACCAAAAACAAAAAATCCAATGATGTAATTTTCGAAGCGAAGATCCAAAGTATCGTTCAAGTACGGATCAGTTGTGTACAATTCTTGGTAATCTCCAGTGGTTCGATTAGTGGTTGGAGCTTAGAAGCAACGACATAAAATATTATAAATAATAATAATAATAATAATAATAATATATTAACTTAATAATGAAATTAATGAAACAGATTTCTACCGGGTTCGCAAGAAAATTTGCCAACATTAACGAGACCCTGGCGGCACAGACACATGTAGCTGAATATTGTATTCAGACAAATTGAAATACTAGCATCGCAAGCATTGGCATCCAAGCATTCATCTTTGTCTATGTATTGTAATATAATAATATGATATAATATAATATAATACAATAATATGACATAATATAGAAGACTGAATCAAGTCTGGCTAATGGCAACGTGTAGCAGAACCAGTGCATAAGTAAAATAAGTGCAAGAAAGACATGGAAAATAGGACCACAAAGGAATGGTAATTGCACCTATCGAAATGAATGACCAAAACTCAATTTAACTCCTTAAATCTGTAAAATTTTTTTATGTACAAATTTAGTTATATAATCCAGAGTACCATTGCATTCCACTGCATACTTGAAGACCGTCATAACCGATCCTGGAGGACAATCACATTCAAACGAGCCAAATGTATTAATGCATGAAGACTCTTTCTCACAGATGTGTTCTAGGGCAGAGCATTCGTCAATATCTGGGTAGAACAACCAAGAATTTGTTTGAAATCTCGACTTTGTGAAGTACTATTTAGCGGAAAATTTAAAAATAATTACTTTGAGGTTCAATTAAAAACCTGTATTTTTTTTTTTGCAAAGTAAATGATTAATAAATATGTATGATTCTCAATTGTTTTCCAACTAGTTAATAAATTTACTAAATCAATTAATTATCAAGTGAAATAAGGAAACGTTTTGTCAAAATTTTCAAATTTAAACTCCGTACCTTCACATTGAAAATTGTTCAGGTACTTGAATCCACTCAGACAGCGACATGTATAAGATCCAGGATTATTTTTGCAATATGTCGTAGCTTCGTGACACATATTGTCTCCAGCGCATTCGTCATCGTCTATTAAATACCACATTAATGAGTAAAACAAAGTACAAATACTAATCTGAAAATTTTAATTACTCGTAACGTCATTTGGCGTGCAGTTTTTGTCCGAATGGGTTGCGTTCCTGCATGGGTCCGTTATGGCAACAGTCGTAATGTGTCGTGTTCGCAACCCAGCCTGAACCAACAGGGAGCGCCCTCGGGTAGGGGCGCTATACAAATGGTAGATCGATTAAAAAAAATGCCTTTACATCCTGTTCTGATGCATAAGGCACTCAAAAGATCGGCTAAATACAGAAATACAAACTGGCCGTAATTCGCTGACCTCTTGAACCAAGCCTACTTTTTGGCTTCCAAATTATCAAATTATAATTTATGCGTAATGATAAACTCTACAATAGTCATTTTGTTGGTAAGTTAAGCGATTATCTGTAATATTTCAAAAATTCTGGCCACAAATTACAAATTCTTTATTAATAATAATTATAAATTTTTTATAAAGAATAATTACAAATTCTTCATTAAGAATAATTATGAAGAATAATTATAAATTCTTTATTAAGAATAACCATGGCATTTGAATAAAAGACTTGGAGAAGCATCACTGCTAGGAGTAGAAAATCCAGTCAGACACGTGCACGAGTAGTTTCCTTGTTCGTTGACACAGGAGGTCGAAGTGGTATCACATTTGTTGTAGTTGTTGTCATTACATTCATCAATATCTTCAAGTTAGAAGTAACAATCTTATGCTGCTGACGACGACGACGACGATGATTATTATTAATGTTGTTATTATTAATATTATTATTATTGTTATTATTATTATTGCTATTATTATTATTATTGTTATTATTATTGTTATTGTTGTTATTATTATTATTATTATTATTATTATTATTATTATTATTATTATTATTATTATTATTATTATTATTATTATTATTATTATTATTATTATTATTATTATTATTATTATTATTATTATTATTATTATTATTATTATTATTATTATTATTATTATTATTATTATCATTATTACCGAACAGGAATAAAACACAAAATGAGGATCAATACAAATTGTAAACTGTAAATTGTAAAAATACAAAATATTGTTTTGTTAATAAGACTTTGAACATAATGGTGAAAGAATGATAGTATTTTCAGAACAACAGAATAATAGAAGATTCAGACTAGGAATTATAGTATTATTAGCAGTAATATTATATTATAGCTTGTCTTTGCTAATAAGTAATTAAATAATAAGTATTAATCAGTATTAATAATGTACATTTTATAAATTTCATAACGATTATAGGAAGGTATATTTCTGTGCCACTCAAAAAAAAAGAAAAAGAATATCAGTTAAATCTTAAATTTCAAGCTTTGACATCGGTAGTTTTTGTGTTTCTCTGTTGAAGCGTAAACTACAAGTTAAGCTCCTGTGATTAGCTTTGAACTAATTCTACAGGTAATCGTAATTTTACTACAAACATTGGCTTAGCAAATATTTTCAACGGTTTCCGGAAGATTGACGTGAAAACCCAACTCATGGGAAGCAGATTTTGTCAGTTCCCCAGGGTAATGGGGAACCCTAACCCAGGGTTATTGATAGGTTTAGGTGCCAGAGGCCGCCGCCAGTGTTGGCAGGGTTGGCTTTGCACGTCACTTGATCAATATTCATATTCAATATTGAATATACCATCAAATATTCATACCATGGCAACTGAAGTTACTGTCGAGGTAGTAACCTGCACGACACATACAAACTGAATACTGTATACTTTCCCAGAGAAGACCTTGACATTCCTTTTCTTTGCAATTGCCGTTATTCTCGGAACAATCTTGTTATGTAATTTATGTTCATTTACAATTTATGAATTTATCAATAAAATCACGATAAAATTCCACTCTGTTTTTACGGCAAACATAATTGAGACCAAATGAAAATTGTTTTCCAGTTGAAAATATAAATCCATTCAAACCGATGATCTCGCAAAGCATTCCCTTCCTGCCTTTTGGGCATTTGAGACAATTGTTATCGTCAAAGATGCAATCTTGTGATGGCGATGAGAGCGTGGCTGAATACTGATCCGCTACACCTATAACCGTGAAAATTGATTTATTTAGTGACATATGAGTGCAGTTAATAAACAAAAATATTATTAACATTAACTTATACATAGATTTTAACCAGAGAGCACTTGACACTTTTGCTTGTGAAGAAATCCTGCTTCAGTCAGTCGATCAGCATCCGAGATGATAAATGAAAATGTAGATTACACATAAAATAAAATTACTTTTTGAGTAAACAGAAAAGTAGTTTCTTCCTCCACACAGTTGGTGCGAAACTCGACATTTGGAGCGGCACAGCTTTAAATTCACTGGAACTATTTCTGCGGCGTTATTCTCGATGCACATACAAAGTCCTTCCTAAGTATTTTGAATAACAATCCAAACGACCCAGTCTTAATTCTTGGTTTAAACTCAAAAGTCGATAAATAAAACAATTACTAAACAAGCCACAGAACTTCATTTACCGAATTCATGCCATAAGTATTCGTCTTCTTGCAACTGGACATGCACTCTTGAAGACTGGCCGACCTTTTGAACTCTGTCGAATCGTTCCGAGCGCCGAAACACCCAACGTAATGTTCCGCTAGCACTTCTGGGTGGAAAGGATTCACCCTTGTAGAATAGCTAAATCCATACAATTCACAGAATACCTATATTGTACAGTTGCCCACCATATCCATTCAAGGTTATATTCTCCAAAGCAAATTTGGCTTTAATAGTTATCAATCTAACATAGTTTCCGATGCTACATGTGCAACTCTTGCTAGCTTCATTGCATTCGCAAGTGAGTAACATTTTCGTCATCTTAAAGCCAACGTAGTAACGTATC
Source organism: Hirudo medicinalis (assembly GCA_011800805.1). Classification (NCBI taxonomy): domain Eukaryota; kingdom Metazoa; phylum Annelida; class Clitellata; order Hirudinida; family Hirudinidae; genus Hirudo; species Hirudo medicinalis. Next base: position 17,610 of record MPNW01000584.1, read on the forward strand.
CAAATCTCCATTTCCGGAGTAATATTTAAAGCCAGACCTGCGCACAAAAATGACAAATACCAACAAACGATGATACTAACAAAATGTTGTAAAATAAACTAAATGCGCAATAAAAATAATTTCAAGTCACCGGAGTATAAAACAGCCACTTCGTTCAGGTAATTCGTGAAAACCAAGTCGATGACTAACTGATCGAATTTTTTTTTCTGAATGCTGTGAAAAAAGTAACTCCTCTCGTAACTGGTTCCAAGTTTCAAGAAAAACCTGGTGGCCATAGCAAGTGCTGTTAGTGTGGTCAAGATCAAAAGACCTTCAAACTGCATGTTTAGTTGAAAAAGACGATCAGCGTTGAGCAAGAATGTCCCTTTACGTCATCTGCTGGTCGCAAAACATAAACTCGGAGGAGTTGAGCAGCGTCTTACTTCTCACCTTATTTCGATAATATTTTGAGCTCCAAAATGTTTACATGCCTCCCGTGCACGATGATGTAGACACTTTTGATGTAGACATTTTTAAGTCTTCAGACGGCAAATCCCGCTGTTCATCAATACTTTTGAGCTTTTTGAAACATGTTTCTACCTTCATTATGTTATTTTATGATTTTATTCGACAATTCTAACAACGAGTTCTTGAAATTAGGCAAATTGTAAATATTTTTATAATAATTCGGAATAATGAAATTTTCATTGAAGGTCTCGTAAAAAGCATGAGGACGATCACAAAACGCAGAGAAAACTATGAAAAAGAGTATGATGTAGCTTAATTGGTCATGTGACCCAAACGCCAATACTATTTACGGCAACGACAACAACAAAGTGTCGTAACAACATTGCGATCGGCAAGGCCGCATCTCACCACTATCCGTGAGAAGCAAAATAAAGATGGACAGATCGTGGATGGAAACGTGGAAAAACAATGCAAAGTCTCATCAAAATGAAAGTGGAAAACGAACCTCTGGAAAAACTCCACGAAATAAAATGAAATCATTCGCCAACTCAGCAAAAAAATGCAACAAATGAAATTCGCGCGTCGATCAAAACAGCCCCCAGAAGCTGTTTGTTAAACAAATACTTTGAATTACCTGAAAATGGCGCCATATAAATTAACTATTATAATTATTATTAAAAAATTCGTTCAGAGCAGAAATAGAAGCGCAATAGAACAAGAACCTCAGCAATAAATCTCAACCAGAATATAACTGTCGACAACTCAATCAAGAGGTTTTCCAAGAAAAATGTCAAATGAATCCAGCAAGACGTCTTAAATGCATCGGACACTTAGTTTGAAATGCAGACGAACAATCAAAATAAACGACCAGCACCGCGAGGCTCGATTGTTAGAAATGTTTTGGAAAAATTTACAAGTCGACGGACTAGAATTTCAGTCAAAAGTCCAGAACATCAAGCAACCCAATGTCCCTTAAGTTCAGGCTTTGAATTGTGATCGGAGGATAATGAATGCATCCTGAGCTGATTCAAACTCCTCAAATCAGCAATAAAATTCAAATCAATAAGGTTGATGCTCTGTCGATGTCTGGACCTAAAAACAAGACTCGAAGTGCACTTGGAAACGCAACCTCGCAAACGACGCCATGAAATTGCAAGAGCCGACGATCGCGAAAGTCTTCGGCAGAGAAGACGTCTTTTTTACACGTCGGCATTTAAAACACGATAAAATATCATCGAAAAATCGACTGGTTAATGGTTAATGGTTCACATGTAAGGAGCCACCCTGGGCGACTTGTACCTCCTCCCGATCGTCATGCACTTGACTTCTCCCGTTTCACTTTCGATTCCGCAGTGGGGATTCCCAAAGGGAGGAGGAGGAGGCTGGAAGAGCCTGCCTCCAGATTGACTCGGCAGTCGTTGAAGCCACAGCTGCTCGAGCTGCAAAGGCGAAGGTGGCGGCGGCAGCGGTTGAAGCTGGCCCGCCATCGCACCGTGGTAAGGATCGGGGTACTGAAGGGTCGGCCGACCTTGGTGGGAGTAAAAGCGGTCACCTTGAGGAACGTGACCTGCCAGCAGAGGATCGAAAGGCATCAGTCGCTTTTGGACCGAGAGGTCGTAGCCGATCTGCTGAGGGTAATAATCGATGACGAAGTCGTCCATGTGGCAGCAGGAAGAGCCGACCGGCAGGGTCGGAAAGTGGTCGGTCGGCATCACTGGGCCGTGCATCTGAGTCAAGTGATGGCTAAAAATAGAGTCTGGGTCGTAGGGGTCGACCTCGGGAGGCGGGGGAAGGGGAGGGGCGTCGTCGTCGCCACAACTTCCTTCGGTTGCTTTTTCGAGTCCAGATGCCTTTTGTCGATTGATAAGAAATCCAATGAAATACAGTTAAAGTCACCATCATCATAATCATCATCAACATCATCAGCAGCAGCAGTTTTGTCATCATTATCATCATCAAACTGCTCACCCCATGGAGGAACCTGTGATCACAATCGTAATCTTCGGGGAACTCGATAGGGTTTTCACTGGAGTCGTTGTTATTGTTGTTGTACTGAATGCTCCCTGGACTGGGGCGAGGAGGAGCCCTGTTCGATGGGGCATAAAAACCTCATTCAAATCCAAAGTAGGGAGGGAATAAGTTTCCTTAAACTTTGGCAAGGGTTAGGGTCAGGGTCAGGGAAACTGTCAACTACCCACTTTCCACAGTAGAGCTTGGAATCGTTTTGCTTGCCCTTCTTCCTCCAGGATGACCTTTTCCCCTCCTTCTGACCTTTGCTGTGATTGGACGTCTCGAGAGGATCATAGGTCATAGAACTCAAGGAAATGCTCGTTGAAGCCTTGTTGTTGGCCTTCTCTGCAAACAAACAAGTAAGTATTGGCATCAATAGGGAACAATAATGAGATAATTATTATTATAAATAATATAATATAATAATAAAATAATATAATTATAAATATATACTGTTCATTTCACCATTGCTTTCAGTAACTCAACAACATGAGCTACTAATGTTCCAAGAATGATGCAACCATGCTTGACACCTTAGACATCATCATCATCATCATCATCATCATCATCTCAACCACCAGTGTTCACCAACTTTTTTTTGGCCTCGTTCTCCTGACGAGGACGTAGATTGAGATGACGACGACGATGATGATGACGCCTGCTACCACTGAAGCCACGATGATCATCCAATTCTTTGTATTCCTCCTCCAATCATCAGACGATGATGATGAGTAAGAGGGCATGGACTTCAGCTGGTGATCTGTTGTGATGATGATGATGATGATTGGGGTGTTGATAACGGCAATGATAATCGTGATGAAGACGAAGACTTGCTGTGACATTGCTCAGGATAATTGTACTTATCACTAGGGCAATCAGATTACAGAAGACGATAAAGACGTTCTTGCCATCAACGTCCAACAATTCCAAAAATAGCGACCACTCACAGTCATTCCTCGTAGCTGCGAAGACTGGAGCGAACAAAAGTGATGCACTCTCGACATCCTCATCGTTGTCGACGTCGTCCAGTCCACCGTGTCGATGAAGAGCCTCTTCGTCTACCGGAAAAACGGCAAACCCGTAGAGCGTGCCCGGTTCCAGGTCGTTGATTACCGTGTACCTGTCTCGACCCGACACAATTTTGTATCTGGGTTGGCTGAAAGCAGCCTGCGATTGGCCGGCTTTCGAATGCGTGGTCCTATGGTTGGCGAATTGATTTCCAGGCGACCTTTTGACCTTGTTCAACCCACGGCGACCTGCCGTTGCCCTCCAGTACAAAATCTGGAAAATCGTTTATAATTACTAATAATTGAGACGAACTTTGCTGACATGACTTCAAGACCACAAACCTTGATGGCAAGGCATCTGGGGTCATGAAGTTTGTTTTCATCATCATCATCATCACCACCGTATGGTATCCACATGAGGAGCATCTTGGTCGGTTGAATGGAAACCAGGGTGAGGTTGTGGACAATGGTGTCCGTCGTCATGGCAACTCCTGGTAAAAAAATTCTGGCGATAAAAATGAAATCATGTGTCTGAACGACAACAATGATAACAATGATAATGGCAACATAACAATGTCATGTCATAGCATTGATAAGACGACAACAACAACGAGAAGAAGAAGACATCGTTGATGATGACACGATGGCAAAAATGGAACGACGCAAAGACAAACGACAACGATTTTCTCATTCAGTAAATTCGTAAACGACAACCTGCACCGTACTGCCTCCCAGCTTCCACTACCATCTCCTCACTGCATCCTTTTTCATTGCAGGCAGCCACCGAAAAAGACGGACACCGGCAGGAGGCCAGGTGGCGTATCTCGTGCACGGTGGCGTTCGAGGCCAAGACGAGAGAGTCCCCCATCTCCCTGTCGTCGGCCCGAGGGTCTTTCGACCCCCACAAGCACCCAGAGGGCCGATCGTAAGCTTTCCCGATGCAGTTGCCAGAGACTTTGTAGTGGGTCAGTCTGTAAGGACTGTACCACAAACTGCGAGGAAGAGGCTGGAACATCGGGAATGATTGGGATAATCATGACGATGATGATGGATGACAATGTCAACAATGATAACATTTGGATAACATAAGTACAATTCGCCAAATTCTCTCTGAATTTGCCGAAATCGAAAATGCCGAGCGTCGATAATTGGTCATCGAAATTGGAATCAAGAAATTGGTGCTCACCATCCACTGGAGCGCCACCTTCTGAAGATCTCTTCCATCCTCGACCACTCGATCTCCGTGATACATCCTTCCACACATCGTTTCGTGACTCCAGGCAGGAATTGAACTCTCGGCCATAAGGAAGAAGGGCAACCATCTCTTCTGGCTCTGTCCTTTTGAATTCTTTCCGTAGACCCTCAGCCTATAGGCTGTGTATGGCCTCAGGTTGTCCAATAAGATTGGAATCTCCAATTCCTCCCTGCTTTGATATTCAGCCTTCACTTGCCAATTTGAGAACAGAGACACTGATGAAGTCAAATTGGTCTCTTCCACATATGCATTATGATCGACTGGTAGCAGGGTAGATAGATAGTCATCAGGCAAGGCAGAAAAAGTGTCCCTCTCAGGTCCTGTTGAAACCTCGACGATCAAGTGGACATAAGTCGGTTGTTGACGTCTGATAATCAAGGAAATGGTCTCCGAAGTCACCTCTTCTACCACTATCTCTGTAGGAGGCATGGGAAATTCTGGAGGGAGCGGAGTCTTAAAGGTCAACGCCTCTGAGATGCCCAATCCCATTCTAGTCGAAGCAGCTACTTGCACAAGATAGGTGGAGTTGAATTCAAACCGACCAATCACGTACGACGTCTGGGAGGGTTCCAGCCAATGGCTCATTAGCTTATCATTGACCTTGTAGCTCAGGACATAATTGGTTAGAACCCCATTTGGTTCAGTAGGGGGCAGCCACATCACTCCAAACGAGACATCAGTGACATTTGCCAAACGCAGGGCATCCACCTTACCAGGGAGATCCTCGAGCGTTTGAACTTTGACTTTGGTGCTCGTCGGTCCTTCGCCTTTGCCGTTGTAACATGCGACGCCCGCCTGGTACCATGTGTACTTGCCGAGGTCGTTCACAAGGACAGAGTGGACTTGAGTCGACTCAAAGTAAGAGGCATACAAGGATGAGGATGTTGGTGCTTCGATGGTGAAGTCCTTGACCAGGCGTTCATTGTCGGACAGTGCTCCATTCCCTCCCTCCTGCAGGTAGAAATTGCAATCATCGGCATCGTCGCCACAAACATCGACATCGCTGCCGACGTCAGAGAGAAAGCATTGTTTGACTTACAAACATCCTTTCGACATAGATCCTACATCCCCTGACCAGTCCCTGAAACTTTTCAAGATCATTCAGGATGAAGGTCACATTGATGGAGGTCGAGTTCAGGGGTGAGACCGCCACATGACCCGGGGCTTTCTTCGGCACGCCCTCCTCAGTCACTAAGGAAATGACCGGAGAGTAGGGCCCTATTCCGATTCCGTTGTAAGCTGCCACGGAAAGGTCGTAGGAGGTGAATGGACGAAGGTCGTCTATTTTCAACTCTCTGGATTTTGGATCAAGTATGTTGATGCTGGCATAAGAGTTGCTGTCTCTCCATGGATGGTAGTGCTGCATGTTCGCTCTGATTCAAGAGAAAATTATTGAAGCATTGGAGTATTGGTGGTATCATTTGTGCAGATAGCACAGGTAAGATGCTTTAATATTTCCATGGATCCAACAATCATCACAAGCACTACCTGAAGCCCTCGGACATCCGGTACCTTGCCGTGTAACCCAGCAAGGGGCCGTTCCACTCCGACCTGTCTGGGGCCTTCCACGCCAGCAAAATGGAACTCTCCGAAGTTGCCAGCCCCGAAACGTTCAGGGGTGGAGCAGAGGGTACTGGATAAGATAGGGTAAAGTGTTAGGGTTAGAGTTCATGAATGCGATGTCTAATAATTACAATGATCGTCATCGCAATCACGTTCCACCCACTTTGCATCGGCACTTTCAAAACCTCGGTAGCATCGCTTTTCGCACTTTCGCCTACGTCGTTGACCGAGCTGACGACGAAAGAGTAGGAATGGGAGGGCTTGCCCCTTATGGTATAGGCCGCGACCCTGTCGGATGTCGACGGTTCAATGGAATCGAGAAGCCCCCACGACGGTCGTGTGGTTTCGAGTGGATCCAAATTATCTGGGATTAAAGAAAAGTTTTCATTGACGACATCATCACCAAAATCATCGTCAGCTCACCGTTTATGTGGGCATAGAGCAAGTGCCTTCTGACCTGGGAGTTTCCATCGTGCCCTGGTTCCCACTGGACGGTGATCCAGGGAGTGCCAAACCTCGAAAGCCTCGAGCTGACATTGAAAGGTTTTTCGGGCGGCCTGGGTCAAGTGTATGAAGACATAAATTGACCAAATAATAACTTATTATGATGTTAGTAAGTTGATGGAATGAAGACCGGTTGTCGAATAGTTAATAATTAATAAAATAATTAATAATAATAAATAAAATAATCAATAATTAATAATTAAACAATTAATTTAGTTAAATATTTAATTAAATTAATTTTAAATTGATTAATTTAATTTAAAAGTTTAATTAGGCGCCTCTGACGCTATGCAAATGGCTCATTACAAATTAACTATTATTATTATTATTATTATTAATTAATTAAATTGAATTAATATTTAATTTAAATAATTATAAATAAATAATTATAAAATCAAATAGCCGTTTTGAATGACCTCATTTACATCTCACCTACAACGGTCACTAACGTCGACAGACTTTCTAGACTGCCGGGCGACGAAACCCTGCACTCGTACAAGCCTCCATGACCTCTCGTGACCTTTGACACTGCCAACTCGAGCTTCCTAGTTATCAGCCTTGATTCAGGATCAGGTCTCTCCAGTAGTCCAAAGACGGATTCGTCTTCAATTCTTCCATTTAAGAACCTCCTCAGCTTTTCCATTGCCTCAGATTCTGTTGATGAATGGTCAAAGACCTCTTGAACTTCGTCCGAGAGGGAGACGAAGGTCGGCCCCGGCTCCCCGCGGACCGTCGGGATAGGGAGTCTCGTCCCGTCCTTGAACCAGGACATGTCCGCCTGGTCCTGGAAAGCGGAGTCGTAGCTAGATACACACCCAAGGTCGAGGGGTCTGCCGATGACGGCAGAGAGGTTGCTTGGCGTTGAGGCAGAGATCTGGATGCAAGGTCGAAGATTCTGACTGGGACTATCAACAAAGAATGTCTCAATGATGACATCAATGATAATTTCAATAGCAACCATACCATTGCATAACAACATATTTTATATGTCTCATACATGCTGGTATTAATGTATTAGTTGCTAATCACCTGCCACTCGAATTCTGACTGCCCTATCCACCTGTCCCTCGTCGTTGCTGGCTTGACAAATATAGGTCGAGGTGACCTTTGCTTCGACCTCCATCCTGTTCACCTCAAGCGAAGTTGGTCCCAGTACTTGAGTCACGTTGGATACAAGATCCACTGGGTGGAAAAGGTTTATCCATCAATCCATCCTGCCCGCTAATCTACCAATGAATCTCCAACTGACCTTGATACCATGTGACTTCTGGCTTTGGGGTGCCACGGGAATTGCAATGGAGGATGACCAGGCTCCCCCTTATGACAACAGAATCTAGGGCTGGCGACATGTTGACAATGACCGGCATGGTTGCTGCAAGAACGGATGCATGGCCGATTGAAAATGTAATTGATTACAACAATCAGTCAATCGACCAGACCTGTGACGTTGACGTAGTAAGCAATGAAAGTCTCTCCAAGAACATTTGAAGCAAAGCACTGATAGTAGCCAGAGTCAATCTTGGTCGTCTTCTTTATTTTGAGTGTATTGTCATGCAACACAGTACTGCAGAAAGTAGTAAATAGTACTTGTACTTGAGAGTAAATGCAGCAATGCCGGTACTGTCAGAAATATTAAACCAAGAAATAGTACAAAAACGAAGACATCGAATGCAATTGAACCTTCTGAAATGGTCCTCGATCATGACGGCATTGTAATACCACCTCACCAGGGGTGCCGGGCTGCCGACGATGTTGCACGGCAGCTCCAGCGACTGCCCGCTGTCTACAGAAATAGGCACGGTGCTGGAACGATGGTTTGGGGATGTCGGAGCAACTGAAACCAAAGGTCATCTTCAATGTCGTCGAATGTACGGAATTAACGAGCGAATGTACGTCAAGGTCGGTCGAGAAGGTTAAACCTTGGAAAACCAGCCGGGCAGATCTGGACAGATAGGAAGTCTGACCAATCTGAGAGGAAGTGGTGATCTCGCAACGATACGTCCCCTCGTCCGATTGGCTGGGGTGTTTAATGGTCAGGAGCCTGTTGTACTTGGAGAGCAGGTACTTGGTGTCGTCGTTAAGGATTCGCAACTCATTCGACCTCGTTTGGGGCTTGAAGTACCACTGAGTGTTCAACGAAGACAGAGGTCTGCAGCAGTTTGGAAGCAAAGATCAATCAGTGAGATCAGTCGACAAACTAAATGAATTAGCTCACACAAAACGGAATCAATTGATTGCGAGATTAGTGAAATTTATTGATAATTATAGGGTTAGGGTTAATATAATTGAGCAGAAGAGGAAACAATCAATAGGATGGAAAGAATGCTGAAGGAAAGAAATGACATTTATAAAGAAATCCATTTGAGATCATCTGTGTAAGTCCACAGACTGAGTTGAAGTCAGGCTTGAAGCAGAGACGATAATGATGATAAGCTCAATCAGTTAGTTAATAAAGTAACGAACAATATCAAACTGCCTGACTCAAACAATGTGAGAGCAGAGGGAGTTGCATCTTTGGTGAAATTTTGAAACAAGAAAGTCCTAATGGAGCATTAAAGCTTTATCACCCTTTAATAATTGTCTCGAAGGAAAATGGTAGTCATGACATGATCACGTCTTGGGATTATAAACCTTACTGGTAGTTTCTATTTATTGTGAATACAAACCACTAGGAATTATTATCCATCTTAGTCTAAGCAATAATCTATTATCCATCTTAGTCTAAGCAATAATCTATTATCCATCTCCCTAAGCAAGATCTTGTAACACTCAATGCAGGACCAAGATGCCCGAGGCTTTTCACTGGCTAAAGTTAAGATGAATCGTCGACGAAACCTTCAGTCGATAAACTGATAAATTCGTCCACTAGGATAAAGATAACACTTCCAGGAATTGATCTCAGGTCGACAGCACTGACGAGGACAATGGAAGAATCTATCGATTCAATAAACAAGTTGTAAGGTGAGAATAATTTATCATTGATTGCGCAAATCAATCAACGATTGAACGCTTGAAAGATGAATGAACAAACAAACAGTCCTGAGTCATCAAACAGCTTCAACAGACTGAACAAAGGCAGGAGCAAAAAAAAAAGACAGTCTTAAAACAGGTTCAAAAGGACAAAGGTAATTTACAAGCACAGACGAAGACACAAAGGAGCTGTTGATGGTCAGGTGGGCTAGAGATGAAATAGCTAAAGATTGTAACATTTCAATATTCTGGGTAATCGTCGTCGTCGTCGGAGGAGACACCTACCTGGCGTTAGCGACACACTCGAAGTACACTGAAGAACTTCCGCTGTTCGCAAAGACATCCTTTGGTGGTAGAACCATCTCGAACTTGTACTGCAAGTCTGCATCAACAAGATTCACAACGATAACGATTCATTCTCTCGACAATAGCACACGACGATGACAAAGACATTACGTAACATTCCGACATTATCATCACCATCATCATCAGTTTTTGTACTTTTCAAAAAGTCACGTGAAGCCTGGCTCTGCTCGTTCGACCTTGGACCAGACCACTCGGCAACGTATTCGTGCCAAGGCCAAATTGGGAAACTGGGAGTCCAAACTGGCGCCCAGAATTAGAAATCCTTTAACGCAGGGGGGAGCACATCGCGTGATAAATACTGCCTTATCGGAGTGCGTGTCAGGTATAAAACTTAATGCCAATCGACGAGGAGGAGGAGGAGGAGGAGGAGGAGGAGGAGGATGGCAAAGGTGTGGTCCTCTGAGATCACTTAGAACGTTTGATGGGATTTATAATAGGACTTTACAAATCTTACTATTGATTATATGGATGTATGTCATAGTCAGTTGTAGTTATTACAAGTTAATTTGCTATCATATTTTATCTGGGTTAGTGTTGCAACCCATTTCTGAGGATCCTGATAAATCTTCAGATTCAATTTCATCACAAATCACAAAAATTGCCCCAGTCACAGAGATGCAACGCCTGGATTCGATAAAGATGCACTTAGGATGTTGAATTTTGAAAGCCTTCCACTACTCGATACTCAAATCCAGTTCAATGAGCCTATGGGAACCGTTTTTAAAGACTACTCGTGTGAAGCAACGTTCTGCTGGCCTGTTCTGTTTTTAGGCTCAACAAACACCGACTAAACTTGAAAGGCAACACGACCAGAATCACATAATTCACCCGGCAGGTACGACACTCTAACAGTATTAATAATACGTCCTCCGCGCATCGTAATTCATGAGGATTACTTTCCAAAAATACAACCAGACAAATTCTAGTCTGTTTTTTTTTTTTTTTAATAACAATAAAAACAGCAGACAACCAATGAGATGAATGTGCTTGCTTTGAAGAGCTGACAAAACGATTCCACAACATCGTCCATTATCGTGATCATCATCGTCATCATCATCATCATCATCATCATCATCGCACCACCTCTGCAACATTGCTCCTGAATCCGAGCCAGACTTTAACTAACTCAGCTAGGTACTCATCCAAAGAGCTCTTTTTAAATGAGAAATTGTGCTATCTCCTCTCCAGCAGAGTTCAGAACTTCGTTGTAACGTTGTACTCATTCACCAACTTTCACTCTTCTTTCCTATTCCCGTTTATTCGTTCATCCATCCATCCATCCATCCATCCAGCCCACACCAATATCTTACTGCAGCCCAGAAAACTGGCCCAGCTGACCCAAACGTACCTTTGTGCACGAGCAATCTGTAAGTCACGGAGGCGCTTTCATTAGGAAAGACAGGATTCGACGAAACTGCCATGAACATTTTCCCATCTTCTTGACCTTTGATGTCAAGGACGATCAGTTGACCCTCATAAGTCACGTGGTAAAAAGGGTCGCTGGTGCTGAGACGCCTGAAACTGCCATCTTTCTCCTCGAACCACTGGGGTATGAGGGCTGGCAGGCTGTCCACCGAGACCGGGTCCAGGACGAGCGCTTGGCCCTGGGTCGCCGTGCGTTCGATGGGGCTGTTAGTCGAGAGACTGTCTGGCAGATTAATATCTGAAAAAAATTAAGAAAATCAATTGTCTATGGTTGTAAATAGAGTGAACCAATTGTAAAGTTGATTTTAATAAAGATTTACATAGTTCATATGTAAAGGTCGTAAAGGCAAATGTGAGGTTTACAGGGGCTGTTCAAGCTAGGCATTCATAAATCCAGCAGTTCATAACAAGCCTTGAAAAGCTGAAACTCACTCTTCAAAGTTGCCACTTCAAAAAAAAAAAAAAAAATTTAGTGACTTCTTTTAACTTCATGAAAAATACCCCAGCGATGTTATAAATGTGGTATCTTAATGGTACTGCTGATCATCAACATCACAATCACCGAAGTGCTTGAATCCAATCTTCAGCTTTTCCCAACGAAGGCAAAACAACAACATGTGATGGATTCGTTATCGAAACAACAGACTCACTCGAAGAGGAGGAGGAGGAGGAGGAGGAGGAGGAGGATCGTTTAGGTTTAACAAGTGTTTTGATCATTTCGATTTTCATAAAAAAAATTTCCAAAAGAAGACCAAATCGAAAATGCACTTTGGTCCAGATGGGAATCGATGGAGGTACCTCTGACTTACCTGGAGGAGTTCAAGGTTCAGTGCACCCAGCCCTCACTGGTTGATATATCATTACAAATAAGATCGTTAAAAGTGAAATGTAATAGTAAACATTTTATTTACAAACAATTCAGAGCTGCACGAAATCCAAACAGACTGAAGTTAACTAAAGAAATGCTTTAGAAATCCATTCACTGCTTCATTTGAACATCACGAACAGATCCGGTTAGCCGTTCAAAACAGCTGGTTCTCGTTTTTACTTTCGAGCGATCAATCAACCTCACAATTTCACCAGGTTAATTCACCCACTCATCCAAACACCCAGTCGTTCATTCTTCCATTCACTCTGTCACTCACTCATGCATCCAGCCGTTTGTCATTCTCGCTCTCCTCTAGCCAATTAGTTTTGTCATTCAGTCTTCCGTCCGTCAAATTAGCATATCTTATTTTTAATCATCATTCTCCGTCAAATTAGCATATCTTATTTTTAATCATCATTCTCCGCAAGTTCCCAAGTGCCTTTTTTGTCACGATCTCCAACTCAATTCACCCAGGTGAATTGACGACGAATCAATGCACTGAAGGGTGGCTGACTGAAAGGAAAGAAATATGTAAGCAGATGAGAGAGTATAATTTTCCCCAGAGTTCATAATCAGTTCCAAGCCAATGAAGAAACGGTCCAGAAGGACTGAAAGAGAGTTGAATGGAAGGCATTACTTATTCATTCACTCTATCCATCCATCCATCCATCCACCCACCCATCTGATGTGCGTGTGTGCTTGCAATCCACGAAGGACACGTGCACAGTCCACAGACACGTGGCTATGATTGGACCAGACGATAATGACAATAAATACTAGACACAACACAACAACAATAGCCAACAACTCCAACAGCTGCCACTCCAACAATGCCTGACCTACTTAGCTCTCCAACCGAACGACTTAACCCAGTTTACGCTGGTACCCAATAATGAATCCGTCAAGGATCTTGAGGGGAGGTTCCCCTAGGCAATTGAGGGATGTTCAGCGAGGAACCAGTGCATTCACTCACCAATTCAAGAGTGCCACATCACCAAACATGGACCTCTTCATTCTCGCACTCATTCGTTAATCCGTCCGCACATCTGAACATTCAGCCACAAGGAACATGAATCCAACAACTTATCGATCCATTGTTTTCAAACATCCAAGATTCTCATCCTTCATCAAGTGCACGTACGTTCATTCATTCACTCACTCATTCATTCATTCATTCATTCACTCATTCATCGATCCGTCCATCCGTCTGCTCATCCAAAGCATCCCTTTCCAATAGCTCAGCCATCGTCCTCACAAATGAGTCAGGGAGAGATAGGATCAAGGGTTTTATTCGCTGGGAAATAAAATTAGGTTGTGTGATGATGATGATGATGATGATGATGAAGACGACGACGATGCTGTTGTTGAGGTGAGGTGGTTGTTCATCTTGGAAAAGATATAATTAAATCCACAGGTGGAGAAGAAAATGAGGACGAGGACGACGACGATGTGTCGGGGATGATGATGATGATAGTTCAGGCCTGGAAAGTAATGAGATGACTCATAATATTGAATCACCAGGTTCTTAAGAAGCCATTGTTTGGAGAGCTAAAGGATGGATGGACGGAAGGGTGGATGGAAGGATGAATGGATGGATGGATGGATGGATGGATGGAAGGGTGGATGGCAGGTGAGCGAGCGAATGAAAGAACATGCTAATCAATCAACTGATAGCTCAATTACTTGATTGGTTCATGAAGATTTACTGATGAGCTCTTTGACGGTATCCACAAAGTAAGCGGAGATGATGATTATGATGAACATCTCATTTCGAAGAGACATCGAAACATGGGATTATTTAATCATTTGCTTTTTGTTGTTTCCAAACTTGAACATTTTCAGAGCAGACGATTATGTTATCACCATTCCATCCATTCATCCATCCATCCATCCATTCATTCATTCATTCATCCCTTGCCCCATCAATTTGTCCACGCATCATTCCGTCTCTCCATTCATCCCTGCATTTATTTGTCCATCCATCCATCCATCCATCCGCTATTTTAAAAGAGATTGTTTCCAAAAGCCAGCCAGTTTAACTTTCCAGTTTATCTATAATTGGATCGGAGCAGATATAAATATCCACCAACAGCAACTGCGATGACGCTGAGGAAAATGATGATGATGATGACGATGATGATGAGGAGGAGGACGATGCTGGGAAATTGTTGGTATACAAAACACAAGCGTCAACGTGTTCAACGCGTTTTTATAAACGAAGCAATCATCATCATCATCGTCGTCGTCGTCATCATCATCATCACCACCACCACCATCATCATCTCAATCTGACCCTGGATTGAAAGGTTCCACGAGTTGAGTTTATGAATTAAAACAATAATCAATAATAAACAATCAACGAAAGAATTCATCATTTAAGCAAGCTGTACTTGTTATTCAAGAGGCTGTACAATCTAATCAAGTTATTATTGTTACCATCAGTTAATTATCAAAATAATTAATTAAATAATTAAAATAATTAATAAAATAATTAATAATTAATAAAATAATTAAAAACTATTAAAATAATTAACAGCTTCAAGAGAGTAATTAGTACATTAACAAACTGTCTAACAAATAGAGAGATAAGGTAGTCATGGAGATGGATGCCTGAAAAAACAAAGTTTCCAGTTGTTCTTCGTGTTGCTGTGGCTGCAGGCTCAAGGCCTTGTTTTGCTTGATGCTATCAATAGCACATCACATCGACATCATCCTCATCACCAATGCCATCATCCAATGTCCCACAAAGTAATGGAATGGATGAGATTGTCAAAAGGACAGAATTAAAATATTAATCAAGCAAATGATGATGATGACGATAGATAATTTGAATATTCACGAGAAAGGTAATTTGAATATTCATGAGAAAGGGATGATCTGGAGCAGCTGCTAACACAAAGGCCATTATCGTCTAATAAAATGCAATAAATATTCAAATAAATACGTAATTAATTTGTTTCAGAAAATTAAAATAAATTGAAATACTGCAAAGAAAAACAGCAAGATTGAGATATAATCATAAATATTATTATTTATAACATAACAATAAAAATGATTATATTATTGAAAAAAAAAACAACAAAAACAACAACAACAAACTCACAAGCCACTCTCACTCTAGCAGCTTTGCTGACCAAAGCCCCATGCTGGTGCCTAACAACACACCTGTACACCCCTTCATCCGCCTTTCCCACATTGGTCAGTATCAGAGTACCAATCACCATTAGGGGTGTGTCCAGGGTAGTGGAATTCTTCAGCCAATGATAAGATGGGTGAGGCTGACCAGCGGCTGAGCAGGCAAAAAATTTCTTCATCCCAGGGGTCTCATAGGGCTGCCCTGAAGGCTGGACCATGAACTGTAAGTGCTGGATCAGCCCTGTCGCTGGTGCTGATGAAGATAAATTTCATTAGGTAAGAGAAAAGCTTTCCTAACAGAGGAATGTGAGAAGCTTAACAGCAAAATCAATAATGCAATTAATATCAATGATAGATAGCTTTAATAAGAATAACAATGATGATAACAATAACTGCAACAATAAATAGGAGGAATTGTGGGTGATCTGAGAATATTTGCACTGTGAAGATATTCACACTGAATTTGCCAATAATAGTAATCTTAATCATCTGTTGACCAAATCTTGGATTAGCTATGGTTTATGCACCATAAATTTTGATGCATTTAAAGGCACTTACAAACAATATTTTGTTAGGACTGAATAAAAATTAAATGTCGTATTTAAATAATTTCAATAAACTAAAACACAGAAGCTAGCTCACCACTTTGAGAAATCACCAGAAACAAAAGCCAGCAAACTTTGAGATACAAATTCATTCTCAGATCAAAGCTTGTTAACCACTTATCTTCAATAACTTATCTTCAATAACACCTCATCAAGTTCTTATTTAAAGTTAATATAAATTAAACAAACATGCCGGGCCATTTTGGCTTTCGCTTTTTGACTCCGTCCCGATACCTCCGCTTTTAAAAAGCCATGGGACTTGACAATGGAAACCCACCAAACTTTGATACTAAGCCAGCCAATGACAAGCTGAGAAAAACTTCTTGGAGTTTTAATTTTATTTTAAAATTGTTATCTTCAATTGCTTTACTTTTTTTGCTATATTAAAATAAAATATATATATAATAAATTTCAAATTTTATAAAATTGTCGAGTTATTAATTATTAATATAGTTATTAATGTGATATGAGCTGAGCCACCACTAGCATTCCAGATAGCGTTTATTGATAAAGAAATATTAAGCACATGGTTAGTTTGCAATCCATTTTTTATTTGTTTGTGATTCATTAATTGCTAATTTAACAGTTGTCATTATTCTGAATGATTGTATCGTGTTTACGCACTCTGAAATCCCTCCAAACTAAATTTTATAAATCAAATTCTTGAGTCTCCTCTTATATTATCCACTTATATTATCCAACTACATCCACTCGTTCAAGGTAGAACATGGAAAAGTTTTTTGTAACTTTACATCGGAGCAGGACGTTACCTTAAAGTTGAATGTAAAAAGTTTTATTTCGCAACTCTAAAGTTGGTGCTAGGCATGAGGTCACAAAATATCACTTAGATGATATCCTCATCATCGTACTGTAACTTGACTGAGACGATTCACGCGCGCTGGTTGCCGCCATGTGTTTCCTTACGTAAAAAAGCGATGCCCCAATCCCAACGAGCAACGAGCAAATAATTAATATAAACAAGATATAGGTCTTGTAATGCTCTTTCCTTTTCCTCTGGTCACTTCTTGGGTCCCAAAATGAAATTTCATCTTCTAAAATCAATAATAATTCCAAACGTTATCAAAGTAATAATTCCAGGTAGCAATTATTCAGTTTAAATTTCTAAATATTGAGAAACCAACGACGGGATTAAATTATGGCCATTAGACCAAAATATTAGTTGCCAGTGCTTACACCAACTTAGCCTTAGCATAGCATTTTTATTTATTTCATTGATTCCAAATGAATTCCTAAAAGAAATCTGCAAAAATATTATTGATAAAAATAAATATCTCACCAACGCAAGTCTGGCTATCAACGTTACGGTAACCATCGGTGCAATTGCAGCTATAGTTTCCTAAGCTGTTAAGACAGAATTTTTCCAGAATGCAAATATCTTCTCTGATACATTCGTCGATATCTGAACAATTCCAAAAATTAATAATTAATGTAAAGTAAATAATTCATTGTGGAAAGTTATTTCAGTCACAAAAGGTCGGAGGAACAAGGAACTTATTTTCGGAGCAAGGTCATCATTGCACAACCTTCTCCTATCATCTCGTCTTGTAATTGCACGAGGTCATTAGATGATCTTCAAGAAACAATAAACATACCAGCGCAAATGCTTTTGACTTTGTGGAAGCCCTTCCTACACTTGCATGAGTAACTTCCGAGTTTATTAATACAAACCATTTGGTCTCCGCAAATGTTTTCAAGACATTCATCAATATCTAGGTAATCAAGAACGGGTAATGATTACAATGCATGTTTACCGCTTACATTACTTGCTAGTGTCACTATAGTACTTTTTGTATTTATTCATCATCATTATCAAATAGTCACCGCAGACGTAATCATGTCATTGCTTTGTGCAAACCCACCGTCACAACTAGTTTCGTTTGTTTTTTGAAACCCTTCCTCTGGGCATTCACATAGGTAACTTCCGCGAGTGTTCACACATTCGTAATTCTCAGAAGGACATGGGTCAATAAACGAGCATTCATTGATATCTGAGTACGATCAAAATCGAAATGATTCCAAAGTTCAAAAAATGCATTATATTTCAAAATTACTTGCATAAATCGCTTCATTTGATGAAATATATACAATTATTTAATTAGTGTTTCTCACCAGAGCAAGTCAAGTCAGCTTCAAAATAAAAACCCCGTCTACACGAACACATTGCAAATGTCACATCTGTCCAAATCGTTGTATTTTGACACCACAAATCCTTGCAATTTCCATAGCCTATGGAACAATCTCGAAAGAAAAGGCGTGTGTCAGTGTCATAAAATGCATAAGGTATTAAATGTAATTATTTATTTATTTGATTAAAGTCCATTGCATGACTAAGATGATTTGGACTTGCTGTATATTTGTCACTCGACGTATGATTGGTCAATGGGAGCTAAAAGACAGTAAAGTTGAAAAAATTTAAATTTAGAAAAGCTTCGGAGGTATGTCTTAGTGTGTTGACAATTATTCTGATTTAATCAATTAATCGAGAAATTACGCCGAATAGTTAGCAGTAATTACCTATAATTTCACAATTAAAGCCCCTCCTGCCTATTGCACAGCCGTCACAATCAGTTTGATCGAAAATGCAACTCCAACTTGCCGTCCTCAGATTCTTTTGGGTACTTCCTAAACATCGTAAACGAATAGTTTTACATGTACTTAAATTACAGTCTTTATATTTGGTACACAAGGAAGTGAAAAGCCAACTCGCGGGGAGCAATGGTTTTTCAGGGTTACGGTTAAGACTGGGGTTAGGAGTACTGGCTGCAACCTTTCTTTACCCAACCAATGAGTTGGTTTTGCCCGTCACTTGGCCAACATTCTTATATTTTACATATTTCAAATTAAAAGTAGTGGAAGATGGGTCAGTCAGCATTTTAACCAGGACATGTAATTATATTAACATGAACAGCCTTCTGAATGTTATAGTTTAAAAACAAATATTATGGAAATATGGAAATAAATATAAATTATTTACTTTTCGAATAAATGGAAAAGTATTCTTTACTTCCACAGATTTCAAATCTGGCCGTTGAACAAGATTCGTTACACATTGTTAACTTGACCTCTGCTGATATCGCCAGATCACTGAGGCAGATACAAGTTCCAGCCTTGATGATTTTATGGATTACGGGTTGATTCATGCAATTACATTGACATAATAAGTAAGGGAAGAATGTTTTTTAAATGACTAATTCTCAAAATTTGATAAGTCAATGTTATACGTAAGGGTTACTATTGAGATATCAATACAAAATTTTAATGTTTATTTAAGTGGTCAAAAAGAAAGAAGGACTTACTGAATTAATACCATACAATCGTGTGGAACATTTCGATTCACATTCATTCAGATTAGAACTTTTACCTGTTTCTCTAGCGGTTGATATTCGATAACATCCTACATATTTTTCTATTTTCGTTTCTGTTATAAAAATTGATTTTGTCTAAACGGTCTTTCAACAAATATACAAAAATGTGACTTACCATTTCCGAGGATCCTTATTTCTTGGATTATACCTTCACCCTCCAATTTGATAATCCTTGAAACTGCATTGCATTCGTAAGTTTTCTTATCTTTTAGCTCTGAACAACTCTTGAATGAGCTCAAATCTTTCTTGCTATATTCCTGAACGCTGACTTTCGTACTTACTTCAATAAATTTGCAAAAATCGTGAAAGAATTAAAATAAAAGTTGTAGATGTTAGCTCAGCAAGTATTTTTATTTTGGAAACTCACAATCATGATCCACGATCACTAAATTTACATAACGCGTGGATACTAAGTCGATAACTATTTTTTCAAGTTTTTTCCCGTAAATATACTCAGGGTCTTTAGTTATTTCTTCTTTGCCGTTATGCAGGAAATAATAGGTTGTCTTATTAATAGATGGCTGTGAATTTGTTTCGCACGAAAATATGAATAAAACTAAAATGTCGAAAAGCTGCATGTTACCGGATGAGACGAGTTTGTTAAAAAAAAAAAAAACACTGAAGACGATTCGTTACGTCACGAAACAAAAAGGTAGAAGCAAAGAGTTCCTAGCATCAGGCAAATTATATTTGTTTATTTGTTGAACGAATATGGCTATGAAGGAAGTCGAAAGTTTATTTACGTTCAAATATGAAAGTTCGCTTGGCACCTTGCAGCCAGACTATAATATTTCGGAAAATATTTCTCTAAATTATATTTCGGTGTAAATATTAATAGTATAAAATACAATGCATATGTAGACTACATACCCAAATTATGTTATCATTCAAATTTTTACATTTTATATATTCATGATTTCAAAACTACAATTGAATTTGCTGGTTTATCAAGCCAAAGAAGTTTTAGAGTGTGCTGCAGACTGTACTCAATTGTCTTCTGTTGTCAATGAAATTGCTCATTATTCACTTGTCGGAAGACAATGGGCATCGTTGTAACAAGTGCTTGTATAACTCAGTCATTAGCTCAGTTGTTACACATACTAAAATTCGAGTAATTTTCGTAACATATTAGTTGAGATATCGTAAAAAAATGGGTACCCTACCTATTTTGGTCTGGGTTTATGACAAATGCCTCAAGAACATAACGAAGTATTTGAGCCTCGGTAAAATCTCACCTCTGATGAAAATTTATACCTTATTAAATCACTTTTAACTCTTAACCCTTCCCTAATAATATTCATATTTTTTAAGTAAGCAATAGCTTAATTTTGTAAATAAAAACTTAGGTCTTGTCTGGGTCTCCTTCCTGCTCAATCAGGTGATTTGACATCAGATAGCTGTAAGGATAAAAATGTCTTCTATCAATTTTCACGCGTTGAAAATGGATTGTCTATGGTTCAGATCTCTTTGGAAGAACAAGTAATGTTGGGCCAAGGTACAATCCGGGTCCAGCTAACACATATTGTACGAATCAATCAAGCTGGTTGGATCAGGTCACAGCAGACAGGAATTGCTTTAGTGGTTTTGTTGTGTTCCATTGTCATCGGTGTTCCCTTAGCACAATAGGCGTTTGTGCTTTTTCTTATAAATGTAGATTGAATATGCCTCGTCCATCGGATTAACTATTTGAGCAGAGAATGGTAACCATATCTATTTAAATGTATTCTATGTTGACATCAATATAAGCTCGATTTGCATGTAATGTAAATTTAAGTTTTAATTTCATCATTCCATTCCATTGCAAAATTGTCATTTGCAGGATTTCAGGGAAATACTTGTGTTGCTGTTGATTGCCTGTGTTCATTTGTCGACTTCGACTGAAACAAAAT
Source organism: Hirudo medicinalis (assembly GCA_011800805.1). Classification (NCBI taxonomy): domain Eukaryota; kingdom Metazoa; phylum Annelida; class Clitellata; order Hirudinida; family Hirudinidae; genus Hirudo; species Hirudo medicinalis. Next base: position 39,040 of record MPNW01000584.1, read on the forward strand.
ATGGTAGCATTTTATTTTAACATTACTAAAAATTACGGACATTATTGATTTATAATTATGCACTTAACTTTTGTTACCTTTTGATATTAATGTCATAATGAAGATCGAATCGAGCCTACATTGTGGGACATTTTTGGAAGCCATTAAATATAACCTTGATTGGAATATGATTACAGTGACGCTGTTGCTCACCTAAATTTACACTATCTTAGTGTAAATAGAACACAGTTTTAAAGTTAAAAATAACTTCAGTAAAGCCACGATGGATCTACAAGGACAATAAGAACGACAAGACAAAGTCATTGCCGGACTTCATACAAATCGACCTTGAGTTGGAGGGCATTGAAATAGCAATTAATCTGGCTAAGAAATCAACGGAATCAGACCAGCCACCGGTGATAATAACTCAGCTTCAAGGTCAAAGATCGGATTGGGAACTCTCCAAGGACGAAGTGGCATAGACATTTTTTATGACGTTTTGTTTGAATTTATGTGTCGCAGTATTTTTAAAGTAATTTTCAGTCATTTATTTTGCAAATTTATCACAAAGTTTGATAGTGTGAGTTTAAAGCCAATTTTGTGCGCGAATCACGATTTATTTAAACATTATGTTTGCACAACTTCAAATTCTAATCAAATATAAACTTAACATTTCAATTAAGTTTGTGGGAGTCTACGAAGACCCGTTCCTCAGCGCCTCCGCCACTGTGGCCACCATCAGAAACATCGAGGGACTATCGGAAATTTTTTACGTGAGTAAAATGTTATGTTTGATGTGGTGAGATGATGTTATGGTTAATAACAATATTTAACAACATGTCATGGTTACGTAAATATGGCAGCAGACAAGCAGATATAAATTATATTTAAAGTTACTAATGAACGTGTCATAATATTACATTGATTGAATAACAGAATAAGTAACAAATAATCTAATTCGTTAATTGACATATTTGGCGAAGAACAACCAAATTTTTATTCTTGACATCCAACATCGCAATTTTTGAAAAGTTGGAAGGTAAATAAAACTACTATATATATATATATATATATGTAGAACACTGCAAATATATATAGTCTACAATATATATATAGTATATATATGGATATATATATATATGTATATATATATNAATATATATAGTCTACAATATATATATAGTATATATATGGATATATATATATATATATATATATATACATATGTATATATATATGTATATGTATATGTATATGTATATATAGTATATATAACACTGCAAAGGGTTTTAGACTTATTCTGGTTCTTCGCTTGAGATAATTTGTTCATTCCATATTCCTAACAGTGTGCAGTTTAAGACAAGCAATTGTACTATTAACATTTTTTAACTACGTAAAATTTAAAGAAAAATTTCTAATAAGTTAGGACCTTATATCTAATAATCATTAAGTTGTTATAATTATCAGATAATCAACTTCAGTCACAACAACAAATCCTTCTTCTTTGGACCTGGGCGTTTCTTCTCTAAACCTGAGGATGTGAATAATAACAGAGTTGATATTTGCTACAAAATTGACGACGAGCCTCACTGGCTCTTTGAAATCACCCCCAAGAGTGAGAAAGACAAAATAGTTTCTATCTCGAATAAAAGTGGATTAACCAGGACAAAATAATAATAAATATTATTATATTATGAAACATAATTATTATGTTTGTACATATACCAGTACCAGATTATACATTAGCATCACCACAGCGACATGGCAAGGCACTTTAAAACTCAGCTTTAGCTCATTAATAATGTCAAATAATAGAGACTATGATCTTGTTATTACTTAATATCACTATAATTTTTCAGATTTTGGAAATGTCAAAAGTCAGGAAAAACCGACTTTGGAGAGACTGATGACAGTCGAAATATTCACAGTGATAGATTACTCGATGTTTGAAAGGTGAGGTTATTACTCATTCAGTGATTAATTGGTTTTAAAAATATGAAAATATTACAAATACGAAAATTCTTTCAGATTCAATGAAACCAGGGGCAATTCTCCCGATGAAGCCAGAGAATTTACAATGAAAGACATCTTGTTTATCTTCACTCACATCATGGAGGAAGTGCGTGACTAGCGCTAATATTGATTAACTAGTTAATTAGGACATATTAATTGATAAAGAGTTGGAAACTCTTAGGAGTTTGCAAGAAATTGCCTAAAGATAGATTTTCTAAGAATCTTCAAAAAATAGAATTTATTCATGTTGCAATAACATTCATTAATATTACGATAAGGTAAAGAATATTTATGAGAGCATCCAAATTGAAGGCTTGAAGTTCACCACCAAATGGGTCGGGGCATTGATAGCTGAAGTAAGTGATGATGCTGTTGATATGTGGTTGTGCGTATCACATTCAAGCGATTACATTATCAAAGTTTCGAATCGTAATTATTAAAACTTCAACCATTTAAACAATTTAATCTACAGCCGTCCAATCGATTAAATTTTCACAACTCTCACATTTCAGAGCGAGGTGGACACTCCATTTATTGAAAGTTCATTGGACGAGTCGAAAGCTGTCAATGGTTACTTTGTTTTGAGAAACATAGAAAAGTGGATTTCTAGCGAAATGAACGATCAAAATATTACGATTACATTGCCGCAGTTCGACTTTCTCGCCGCGATTACAAGGTTGTTACGAAGATTCGACCATCCTTCCATAATGTTACTTATCCATTTGTTGATTTCTAGTAAAGTTATTACTGCCGGAGTTAGGACAATCCCAGGCAGCTCGTACCTCGAAAACATCTGCACCTCACCAGGCCTTGGCATCATTAGATACGAGAAGATCTTGTCCACGATAAAAACACTCGCCCACGAACTCGCACATTCGTGAGCATTACAATAATAATAGTTGAGAGAAAATAATTGATCCTGAATGAATGAGTTTGGCATTTAGAAAATAATAATAATAATAATAATGATAATAATGATAACAACAATAATAATAATAATAATAAAAATTAAAAATAAAATAAAAAAAATATTATAATTATTATAATATATAATAATAATAATATAATGTGATGATNTACAAAATATATTATAATTATTATATATATAATAATAAAATATAAAGTGTGTATGTAATGATTACGTATGATCATTGTAACGATGATTTATTATTATTTTAAATTAAATTTAAAAAAAATCATTTTTATCAACAACTACAAATAATAATCATGTCGTTATCGAAAGTTTGGGCGCACAACACGATGGCTACACAAACTTCTGCGAGCCAGACGATAACTTCATCATGGAGTCGGTCAAGGAGAATTATTTGGAGAACGTTCGAAATTCTTATAGCTTCTCTCAGTGTTCAGTTTCCTACCTGAAAGAAACTATCGAAAGGCTGGATAAGTAAGTAAGGTTGAAAAAATAAAAGAATTTCTGTATGTATGCTTGCAGCCATGTCAAAAAATGAATCATTAAATCCAAAAGTATATTAATAAAGGCAAGAATGTGAATAGTCCCTAAAACGTCATAATATATTATTCCGCAATTTAAAAAATTTGGTTATGATTATCTAAACTTTGTTCATTTTTTCAAATACAGGTTGCAGAAGAACTGCTTGAACTCTACACACACTGCGAGACTTTCTTATCCTATAAGACCTCCGGCCTCCATCACCACTATCAAGACCTCATTTACTTCTACAACGACATTTTCAAAAACCACCTCCATTCTTACCAATACCACTATAACAACTACTTCTGTTCCTACCACTACAACTCCAACAACTACTTCTGTTCCTACCACTACAACTCCAACAACTACTTCTGTTCCTACCACTACAACAACTCCAACAACTACCTCTGTTCCTACCACTACAACAACAACAACCTCTGTTCCTACCACTACAACAACAACCTCTATTCCTACCACTACAACAACAACCTCTATTCCTACCACTACAGCAACTACCTCTATTCCTACCACTACAACAACAACCTCTATTCCTACCACTACAACAACTACCTCTATTCCTACCACTACAACAACAACCTCTATTCCTACCACTACAACAACTCCAACAACTACCTCTGTTCCTACCACTACAACAACAACCTCTATTCCTACCACTACAACAACTACCTCTATTCCTACCACTACAACAACTACCTCTGTTCCTTCCACTACAACAACAACCTCTATTCCTACCACTGCAACAACAACCTCTATTCCTACCACTACAACAACTACCTCTATTCCTACCACTACAACAACAACCTCTATTCCTACCACTACAACAACAACCTCTATTCCTACCACTACAACAACTCCAACAACTACCTCTGTTCCTACCACTGCAACAGCAACAACCTCTATTCCTACCACTACAGCAACAACCTCTATTCCTACCACTACAACAACTACCTCTATTCCTACCACTACAACAATTCCAAAAACAACCTCTATTCCTACCACTATAACAACTACCTCTATTCCTACCACTACAACAATAACAACCTCTGTTCCTACAACTACAACAACAACCTCTATTTCTACCACTACAACAACTACCTCTATTCCTACCACTACAACAACTACCTCTATTCCTACCACTACAACAATAACAACCTCTGTTCCTACAACTACAACAACAACCTCTATTCCTACCACTACAACAACTACCTCTATTCCTACCACTACAACAACTACCTCTATTCCCACCACTACACCTCCAACAACTACTTCTGTTCCAACCACTGCAACACACTCACCAACCACCTCTATTCCTACCACCACAACGACTGTCTCTATGGCCACTACTATAACAACACTTCCACCAACATCCACTACAAAAACTACTTTTCCTCACTCAAAAACAACTCTCGAGAGTACGTCCTACATGTTACAAGTTCATTCCCCTCATATTTACGCATAATTAATTTTATTTTCAGAATGCCCCTCTGGAGACTTCACGGGCTTTTTGGAATATCGCAGTGCATGGGGTGGAATTCAGTTTACCAAATGCGATGCATTGCTTAAGCACGACCTCAGTCTATGCTACTACGAAGCTGTTCAAAAATACTGCTGTGCTACTTGTGCTGGCATCGAAGCAGTCAGCGGTGAGTTTAATTGCTTTTTATTTTTTACAGATTATTATAGATTATAGATTAATTAACTATAAATTATTTTTCTTTACCTGAAATTTAAAAAAAAAAACATATAAATAAAACTGCTCATAGCTGGCATGCAAAATGGCTCAATGGGTTTCGTTCCTGCATGCGGCTGTAAATGATAAAAGACGTTATGTGTCATGTTCGAAACCCAGCTTACACTTCCAGCTATTTAAAAGGTTGCGATTGTAAATGGTTGTGAATAAAATTGCCTATACATCCGATTCGGACACTTAAGGCAAAATATCGGCTAAACTCGCACAACACAAATGCAAAAGCGCTTTACAATTTTTTTTTTTACAAAACTTTAGATGAAATTCAGTAAAGGATGTTTCTAACATTTTTACAAAAATTAATAACGTGATCTTCTAATTTTTATTCAGATAATTGTATCAATGGTGATTTCAAGGGTTTGTTGAAGCACCGCTCCAAGAATTTCACTTGCCAACAATTGGTTAAATACAATCCTTTTCTGTGCAAAGAAGAACACACCAAAAATAAATGCTGTGCATCGTGTGCAATCACAATCAGGCCAACGAAGTCATTGAAGCCAATGAATTTATAATGAATTTATAATGAAGTTATAGTTACTAGTTTGTAGTTAATAAAAAAATTCCAAATGAGAATTTTTACCGCAGACTTAATACTTTCTAATTAATTAGTCATTAATATCTTCCGATTATTAAACAACAAAAAAAAAACAAAAAACAAAATTATTCTAGAGAGTTTTAACAATTTAAAAAAAAACCAATCCGTATAAAAATTACAATCGGTTTCAAATTCAAGATTAAATTCACTTTTCTACAAACTTTGATTCAAATTCGTATTGTTGCCAAAGATCGTCTGTGTGAAGGGCGTCTGCGGATTGTATATTTTGCCAGCATCGTTGCGATTGCAGCGATTTAAACATATTACTATAAATATAACTGCACATTATATATTGACATAACTACTCAATAATAATTTGAAAACAATGGATGATCGCACGGCATCTGAAACTCCGGTCAGAGATTCAACACAGCAGCAGGAACTAATCCGCTCTCTGTACACACAAGACAATGTCTCACTTGAGAAACAGGTACGTCGAGATTCACTTGTTTAGTTTTCTGATGAAAATTTAATATTTTGATCTTCTGACTATTGTTTGAAGAATTCCCAATTCCTAGATTAGTCATACAAATTGAAGGTCAAAATGACATACTGATGAACTTAGTTTTTGATAGTGTTATTATCTTATCAATGTTTTTGTCGTTTGAAAATAATTATTATTATTAAATTATTATCGCTATTAAAAGTCAAATTGCTACCAAATTTTACGATAGAAACCCATCCATTGGGGTGATGATTTCCATATAATGAGTAGGTTGGACATAATTTTATTTTTTTAGTAATAAAATGACTTATTATGTACCGGTCAATAAAGTTTTGAAGCTCTCATATCTCTTTATGCAGTACATAGAAAACCAGAGACAGTACAGCATTGTGAATCTGGAACTGAGAGAAGCAGAGGAAGAGGTTGCTGATCTCACGAGCTCCTACAAGAGTCTTCAGAATGAATTCGTCAACGTGAGGGTGAGTTTTTGGGCGGGTTGGATGGGTGGGTGGTTGGTAGTTGGATTTGGTGGGTGGTTGACCAATATATCGGGTGGAGGCCTGATTGTATTATGACCACCCCGAGATTTTAAAATGTTTATTTTTTTTTTTATATATTATGAGCAAAAAATAGGAGCATTGACTGTGCTCGAGGACAAGGAGTAGATCACTCGGAAACTTAGCTTCAAGTATTTGGCTAGTTGAATGAATGGTCTGTTTAATGGAGACGTTGTTACTTCATCATCGCCATTACCATCACCATCATCATCATCGTCGTCGTTATCGTCATCATCATTACCATCATCATCATCATCGTCATCATCATCAGTTGTTTACGAGAGCCGGTCGTTCGAAACTGGATACAGAGTTGAACCTGCTGCAGCTCGCCGACAAGGAGCGCAACAAACTTTTGCTGTCCATGAACGAAATGAAGAACAAGAAACATTCCCTGGATGATTTGCTCAGAAGGCTCGAGGTATTAGCGATGGGGAACTGGGTGGGTTCTAGATCTAATGAGTTGACTAGATGATTATGATAACGATCATGATCAAATTTTTGACCTTGATGACGGTGATGGTCATGAAGGCAATGATGCTACCATAGTCATGACTTCACGAGAACCCATTCTGATGGACGTCACGGACGTGTGGATGGTCGATGACTGGATAAATTGATGGATTGATGGATGAGCAAGATTTGGCTTTGACTCAGACCGATTGAATTGCAAAGTTTTATTTCGCCCACAGTCAGCTCTGAAGATTAGCAAGGACAAGCTGGAATGTCTGCTGACTCAGAAGCTCGTGGACAAGGAGAGACTGAACGAATTGCTGGAGGAGTTTCGAGCCAAGGAGGACGACGTACACATGTACGAGATGTACACCAAGTTGGACCAGTCCAAGATCAAGGTGATGATGATGATTATGGTGATGGTGATGGTGATGATGGCGATGGTGATGATAACGATGATGGTGATATGCCACAGGAGCTGCTGTGGAAGGTCTCTCAACTAAGTGATGTCTACTCAGAGAGGAAGGAAACCTTTGAGAGGGAGACGACCGACTCGAAAGCCCTCAAAGTAGAGATGGATAATAATTAATGATCATAATAATAAATAATAATAATAATTACAATAAAAGAATATTAGTAATAATAACAATAATAATTAATAATAATATTAAATACTAATATAAATATAAGAAGAAGTATAGTAATAATAATAAGAAGAAGAAGAAGAATAAGAATAATAATAATAATAATAATAATAATAATAATAAATAATAATAATAATAATAACAACAGTCTTTCACCGACATCGTCATCATTTTCATCACAAATCTTCACAGTTGCTGTTGTCGTAATCGTCATAAAATCACCATTTTTGTTCCAACTAATGGTTTACCTTATCCATCCTTATCCTGGCTTGGACAACTTTATTTACGGCAACCATCGTCATCATCACGGCTATGATCATTATCAACACAGTACTCTCTGAACAAGATGATCGAGGAAGCCAACAAGCTCCACCTCGAAAGAATCTCCATCATCGTTCGTCTGCAGAGATTGACTGAGCAGACACGAAGGAAAGAGCGCGACATTGACCTTATTAACAAGGTCGGTTCGTGGGGTCACATTCTCCTATTAATAGCATCCAATTGGTCGACCTTTAACCCTAATACTAAGAACATAATACAATATATTTTTTATATAACTATAAATAATATAATAATACTATAAATATATAATATAATATAATAATACTATAAATATATAATATAATATAATAATACTATAAATATATATTATTATATAATATAATTATATAATAATAAATTATTATATAAAAATAATATATTATTATATATTTATAGTATAATATAAATGATTCCATTGGTTGATGTAATTATATATTGACTCGATTGCAGTCCAATGCTTAACTAGGATGGTTTGGACTTACTGATAAATGTAGAAAGACTGCCCTTTTAAGCATCATCGAAACCGGTGTTTTGTTTATGGTAAGAATTATGGCTGTTGTGTCCATTTTTTGTCACAGATGACCAGAGACCTGGAATCGGATTTGAAGGGAAAGTTGGAAAAAATATCGGAGAAGGAGGAACTGCTGGCCGCCGAGGTGGAAGAGAACGAGGAGCTGCTGAGGAGGGTGGAGGGCATGCGGGATCAAAGGAGAAAGATCAAGAACGAGATCACGGAGATGGATTTAGCCATTGGACATCTTAAGGGCGATGTGAGTTTTCGCCGGTATTGGAAATAACTGTTTGTGTATATCGAGAAGTAAGGTTATTAAAACTAATGAATTTATTCATTATTATTATAATCATTACTATTATTATTATTATTATTATTATTATTATCATCATCATTATCATTATCATCGTTATTATTATTATTATTATCATCGTTATTATTATTATTATTATCATCATCATCATCATCATTATTATTCATCAGTCATTACTAATTAAGTACACAATTAACCATGGTTGGTTGAAATCTGTTCCGTGTTTAAAAGTTAACTTACACCTTATTTCCAACACCGAGTCTCGATTAATTGATATCACTTTATTTTCAAATTTTGAAAAAATTGTCACTTTTTTATTTTTTTTCATTGTCTCAGCATCACACTCTACGCACGATGGTGGACAGAGCTGCATTGGAATTGGAAATAAGGCGAATGGAGTTGACACACATCAAGCAGGAGATCATGACAATTGTAGACAGGTGAGTGTTTTGAGGTTCACAACAACGAGGTCACGTTCAAAACCAGGGGTTCAAACCCCATCACCACCATGGCCGTGATTGTAGAAAATCGCAGGAAAGGAGATCAGAGCAAAGGAGGTCAAATTGATAATTTTTATTCACTTATTTGCAAAGCTGAGGTTTTCAAATGACTCATCCTAGCAGTTGTCCTTAAACTGGATCGAGTATGAATATAATTTCCAACGTTTATTATCCAAAGGCTAAAGAGGGTAGCCGTCGAGATATGCAGGATGATCCGGGCCAAGGACACAATGATGTCGTCCTTCCTTGGCTCGGACGAGAGGGCCAAGAACAGCCTCGAAGAGATGAAGAACAGCGAACTCCTGAGGAAGAAGGCAGAGAACGAACTGTCGGAACTGGCAACGTTGGAGTACACAAACGAGAGGAAGATCAAGGAGCTTAAGGATCGAAAAAAATGGTTGCTCACCAGGATAGCTGTGAGTAGGGATGGATCTTGGTTCTGTTATGGCAGGCATGTTTGTGCCCATTGGTGTCCATTTGACGAATGGATGGGGGATGGCGCTGGCTGTAGTTGCTTTGTGGTTCTGACGGTGATCATGATGCACAGTCTGTTGCGTAAGACGTCGTCATCCTCGTGACGACCATCAACGAGATCATCACCATGACTTCTTCATTGACAGTTGACCAAGAAGGGGTACATAAAGGCTGATGAGGAGTTGTTGAAGATGGATAAAGTTGGCCTCCAAAAGATGAAGTTCCTTTTTGTGAAAGTGATTACAATCATTGTCATTACTTTTATTACATCATCATCATCGTCGTCATCATCATAATCGTAACCACAGTCCTTGGGATGAAGCATGTATTATTCCTATTGAGTTCGTTGTCCTCCTTGTATCTTCAAGGAAAGCCTATGCCTAAAATGAATTCTCATAAAACTATGTACATTGATTTGTAAACTGACCGACATATCCAGCCAAAAGTGCACCTTTCAATCGTTCATATTTCTTCCACCAATGGATCAGGAGCTGACAGTTCAAATGATGGCACGAAAGGTCAAGCAGATGGAGGGACACATGCTTTACTTGGAGCAGGCAGAGCTGACCGAACAGATAAAAATGAAAACTTCCATCAAGGACGAGTGCATCAAGGCCATGATGTTCTGGTCCTCTCAGTCTCGAGATGTCAAGGTTGGGGTCTTGATCTCGAGGTTGAAGTAGGCTAATCTAAGAATGGTTCGTTTTATCTGGCACCCTGGATTTCAAAAAGCTGACGTGTTGTTTTTTCATTTCTCTCTGACGAAGCTTAAACATGAGTCACTCGGAGTGGTGTGGGGACTATTTTTATACAATTTGTTATAAATTTAAAACATTTGTCTTGCGAGAGCCCACACAATTCTTAACATAAAATGCTTGCTTAAAATGTCCATCTAGCTTGTTAATGGTGACCAAGTTGGCTCTTATAAGTCCAGTTGAGCCTTTGCCAGAAGGACTCAGGGTTAGGGTTAGGATTACATAGCCAGGGTTAGGGTTAGAGTTACTTAACCGTTGAAACGTTTTAAAACGACACCTGGACAAGCTGTTAATTTGTAATTACTCCTGATCAACTACTTCGAGTTGTTGTTGTTGCTGTTGTTGTCGTCGTCGTTGTTGTTGTAATGACATCGTGTTGTTTGTCCTCAGGGAAACCTGCACAGGATCAAGTACAACTGGGAAAAGACTGTGGCCTTGAAGAAGGCAGCCGAGAGGAATTACATTGAGCTTATTCTCCAGATCAGCATAGCCAATAAGGTTCTTCAGGAGACCAACAACAAGAGAAAGGTTGCTGTTCATTGCTAGATTAATCTTATTTGAGTAATGATTGTTCTTTCATTGGTCGGTTCCTTGATGATTTACGAGATCCGGCATTCGTCATTGGTGGATATTTTTTCACTGTCGGGAAGCTACGTTTTGATTGGTTGGTTTGTTCGTGCGAACGATAAATTATATTGGATCTTGAATGACAGAGCAGCCTGATTATAAATAATTAATTAATAAATAAATTAAATTAATATCTCTAACTTCGGCTAAGCCCATCATTGATCCTGCTTCAATCAGGATGCCCTCATCGAAGAGAGCATCTACCGAGTTGGCGTCGACCGCTTGAAAGGAATCTTGGCAAGGAAGACCGAGGAGGTACTAACTCTAGAGAAAGTCAAGGAGCAACTGGACTGCCACATGCAGTCCAAGAAGATCGAGATCGAGGCCAACAAGCTCCAGTTCAAAAGCCGCATACAGGTTCTTCAGCTTGATACGATTGTTTTTGTTTTTGTTATGGACTTTAACCTACCAGGTCAAACTGTTAAAGGTATGATTGGCTGTAAGATTGACTGCTTACCTGGATTTTAAAGATATGATTGGTTATACGATTGACTGCTTACCTGGCTTTTAAAGATGTAATTGGTCATACGATTGGCTGCTTACCTGGCTTTTAAAGATGTGATTGGTCATACGATTGACTGCTTACCTGGATTTTAAATATATGATTGGTCATATGATTGTTTGTTTACCTGGCTCCTTTGGCATCCTCTTAGTCATAGTCACGTTGAGTTGTAAATTACAACTTGTAACTTTTTTGTTGATGCAGCTGGCCAAAGAGATGAACCACGAACTGTCGGCTGAAGTTGAAGAGAAGAAGGTCAAGGCCCAGCAGCTCTCGAAGAAGTAAGGCTACGATATCCCCTTCGTGGTTATCATCGTCGTCGTCATCATCACTATCATCATCATCATCGTCGTCGTCGTCATCATCATCCTTATCACTATCATTATCGTCGTCGTCGTCATCACTATCATCGTCGTTGTCGTCATCACTATCATCATCATCATCGTCATCGTCGTCATCATCTACATCGACGTAATGTTTACAAGCAACGTTGCAATGGTGAATTAATTACAAATGATTGAAACTTGAGTCGATGTCAATTACGTCATTATACAACCTGTATTGGTGTCATCGATTGCTACCTGTGTTGTCGTTACCTGCAAGATACCAGGTGTTGATTGCTTTCGTGCAAACGTCGAGTTGCGAGGACAGCGGAGATTCTGTCCTGTCCTTTGCCATGAAGGTCAGTTGTGATGATGATGGTGATGGTGATGATGATGATGGTGGTGATGATGATGACGGTGGTGGCCATGGGTTAGGGTTAGGGTTACCTGACGATGACGACAAGACAACTCAGGGTTTTTATTTGCAGTCCGTTCAAGAAAGGGAGGAGCTTCGCATGAAGGGAAACCAACTGGACGTCAACATCAAGAAGGCCGAGAAGGAACTCCAGGCAATGAAGAACGCCGCTGCCGTGATTCGATGCACCAATCAGCAGAGAGTCATGAGGGGCGTCGATTTCGGTGCGTTCTGATTGGCTGGGTTCGGCACATCGTCTAAACATGATTGGTCGTTTTAACACAGAGAAAGAACTGGCAGAAAAGGGACTTCTTGAAAATCAGCTCAAGAAGATCTCGACTGACATCGCCTCAAGGAAGAAGCAGATCAAGGAAATTCTCGAGAACTCAACGGTATGAATATGTTGTTTACAATTTATCATTTTATTAATTAATTTGATGATAATAATAATAATAATAATAATAATAATAATAATAATAATAATAATAATAGTAATAATAATTATAATAATAGTAGTAATGATAATAATAATAATAATAATAATAATAATGCAGAAAAAGAAGTCCCACATCGAGGCTCTGGTGACGAAGTTTCAAGAGAAGAATGGACAGGCCCTGATGACTGAGGTGATGATGATGATGATGATGATGATGATGGTGGTGGTGGTGGTGGTGGTGATGATGATGATGATGATGATGATGATGGTGATGATGATGATGATGATGATACGATGATGGTAATAATGATAACGATGGTGATAATTTCGGCAAAGACGGTGGACAAGCTAAATAAAGCTTCGTCTCTGGCAGCTTGCTGCTGGCAATAATTCTGCTATTTTTCCGAGTGTTGCAAGATAAAACCTCATCATCATCATCATCATCATCATCATCATCATCATCATCATCATCATCAGCAGCAGCATCATCATCATCATCATCATCATCATGCTTGTTTAGGAGCAGTGGAAGAGCAACCAAGCTTCACTGTCCAGACAGGAGTTCAAACTCAAGAGAGCTTTAAGATTGGTTAGTATTTGATGGTATCGATGATGCCGACGACGATGAGGAGGAGGAGGAGGAGGAGGAGGATGATGATGATGATGATGATGATGATCATTTAAGAGTGCTGATTTGTTTCTTACCACAGTTCCGCAGCAAGATCAACAAGAATCGCAGCAATCCGCACATCAGGAAATTAGTGGTTTGAATTTGTCGATGATTATGATGATGATGACGATTGCTGTAACTACGATGATAATGATTGCCAGAGAGACCTAGAGTCCTCCATCATTGAGCAGTTGCACGATCGATCTTCCGGCATCCTTCAGAAGGTCTTCGAGAAGTTTCCCCACATACAAACCATCGTGGAAAAGAAGATGACCGAAGTAATGATAGCCATTCTTCTATCATTGCCAGCCCTCAATCCCTCAGCGCCGGATTTACCCAGACGGAGGCCCTGGTGCAGTGTGGTGGTTGAGGCCTCTGGGCCAGTCCTGTTGCCCCCTCCCTGACAAGCAAAAAAATGTTTCTTTGGTTGGTGGAGGCCCCTGTGCAGTGCCATATCCCGACCGTGCCTAAATCCGGCACTGCTTTCCATGCAATTCATTCATTCATTCATTCATTCATTCATTCATTCATTCATTCATTCATTCATTCATTCATTCATTCATTCATTCATTCATTCATTCATTCATTCATTCATTCATTCATTCATTCATTCATTCA
>MPNW01000584.1:54604-77656 GCA_011800805.1 Hirudo medicinalis
TCATTCATTCATTCATTCATTCATTCATTCATTCATTCATTCATTCATTCATTCATTCATTCATTCATTCATTCATTCATTCATTCATTCATTCATTCATTCATTCACTCACTCACTCACTCACTCAATAATCCATCCATCCGCAGAACGACATCCGCAGTCCCCTTGAGGGCGACAACCTTGACGAGACTTCCATGCGTGAACTGCACGGGTCCCTCTCCTCTCTGAGGTCCAAGTGCTCCCGCATGACGAGCATGGTTTCCATGCTCTTCCTGAGGAAAGAACTGCGGATGGCACCGATGAAGGGACTCGTGGGTTACAAGCAGAAGACCATCCTGACCGGCGACCAACCCCCCTTCAAAAGTCCTGACCACATGACCAAGGTGGCTCTGCGCAAAGAGGACTCTGGTCTGTTTATTATTGTTAATTATTGTTATTGTTATTATCATTATTATTATTATTATTACTATTATTATTATTATTATTATTATTATTATTATTATTATTATTGTTATTGTTTTATTATTATTATTATTATTATTATTATTATTATTATTATTATTACTATTACTATTGTTATTGTTTTATTATTATTATTATTAGTGTTGTTGTTATTGTTATTATTATCATCACCATCATCATCATCATCATTATCATTAATATTATTATTTCAACAAAACAAAGGGTCACGAACGACCTTCAACACAAATTTGTAGTGATACAGGCTCTGGATGGATAGAATGATGCAGACGAGTAACAACTGAAGTCATTCAATCACAAAATGTTTGTTGAGATTTGTGGAAGAGAGACAAGATTGGAATCTAGTTAGGGTTGTGGAGCTGATGATTTTGGCTGCAGAGGATTCCAGGGTTTGACCGGGTAACCCCCGGGTTAGGTTAGGGTTAGGGTTAGGGTTGATGAAAAAATATGGCCTATGAGTCGTGGAGCATTTTTCTTGGCCTTGGCAGGGGGACTGGGGGATGACCGCATGTTCAAGATGATATGAAGTCAGGGAGGTCTGGAATGGTGCAGTGGTCCATTATTTTCGATAACTGACGCCATCAATTTCAAGCACCGAATTCTGGAAAAATGCGAAAATCTCACCAGCTCTAAAGCACTAGCACTAAAATCGGCATCCAAACTCTTTTTGTGTATAAAACCTTTGTTGTTTGGGAATAAAATGCCCCTACCCTCCAAAGTATTTACCCAGTTGTGGAGATTTGTGCTGTTTTGTCTTCAGGTTTGTTTGTCACTTGTCGTCAGCATGCACTCATTGCACTGCCCTGTTAATGCTTTTAAGCGTTTGTAGGTAATAGTGATTTGATTACTGGGGTCAGGGTCAGGGTTAGGGGTCAGGGTTAGGGTTAGGGTTAGTGTTGTTAGTAAGGTTAAATGGGGTTTACATTGTTCTCTTCACAGATCGGGGGCTGAACGTTTCTGAGTTCTTCATCAAGGATGGTTAGTAGAAGTGTATTTAACGTTTAAATTGTTATCAATCGTTTAATATTTTTGATTTGATGATCAATGTTATCAAGTTATAATTGCCCTCTCTAGGTTGTGATGTAACGTCTATAATGCTCTGATTATTATTTCCTTTAACTTTTAATAATTGTCCAGATAATGTCGGCAAATCAGTTGATATGGATGCCTTTCCATGAGTCATCCCTTGCTGCAAAGGATTCACCATTTTTGGAATTTTGGTTTTCTAGACGACAAGAACATCGTTATTTATAATTAAACTGTTAATTATTGATTTACAATTATTTTAGTAACAAATAAGTAAGTTTGCCAATTCACAAGTTTAAATTATAAAGTGATGGATTACTCATCAACGGAAAAATTTAGAAAATAATAAAAGCTTTACAGGTAGCAAACAAACATTCCATTAGAATTCTATCTCTGATTGGTGCTAGCTGTAATGTCATCCTTAACCTATCCTCCTATGAGCGTGGATCTTTAGGTAACAATGGACTCAATGGAATTATTTTAAGACCTTAGGCTACAGGGATGTGGATAAATTCATCCATATTTTTTTAGTCGAACTTGATCCGTTTTTATGACTTTAAACAAAAAATTTGTTTAGTTTGAGTTGTCTTTTATTTTAAGTAAAATTTGTCTTAGGTGGATGTGATAGCTCAACAGCAACATGAGAATACGACAAAGTCGCTTAAAAGAATAACATTTATAACTTACTCAATTACCACCAACATTATTATGGGTAGGGATTAAGATTAAGGTGTGAATCATCACAAGAATTGTTATAGATAAGAAGAAAGCAGGGGAGATATATTATTTAAGTACTTGCGAAATAATGGGCAGTCCCCTTCTACTTGCCGAACGTTTTAAGGCTCTATAAGTTAAAGTTTATGTCTAAGATAAAAGTACAAGGAATATACAAAGGAGCTTGGGAAGTAGAGTTATTTGCTTGAAATCAATCTAATAAACTTTCTATAGTATTTATCGAAACATCACACAAAAAGAACGCTAGAAGATGCAATCTCCAGTGACCCTGCTCTTTAGAAATGTATGACAATAAAGTAGAATTTGTTGAATTAAAGTTCTAGTAGCTTTTAATGTCTGTCAACATTCTCATTTAACATTTAGTTAATAATAATTACTGATGGAGTAAGATGTTCAATAATTTCAAAATTTATCTACCGAAAAGCTAACCGAATTTTTTCTTATCTTTCTATTGAGCTTAATTTTAGATTTGTTAGCATAAAAAATAAGCCAAAATTATATTCATTATCAGTTCAAAACAAACTTTTTCTTTCTTATCATAATACACGAATAAACGTATTTTTCATTTAAAAATACTTAACATTTAATACTTCTGTTGTTTACCGATTTTCACTAGACTCCCACTACCTTGCCGCATCGTGTATAGCGGGCGTGATTATTAACAAACACATAGAAATGGCGACCGTGGGCGATGGCAAGTCTTCGTTCAGGAAAGTTGACGTCGATCAATACTCTGAAGAAAAGTATCCGGAAGAAGACGATGAAACCAAAAGCTTGCAGGACGAAATTAACATCGGCCCTAACGATGTTGAAATTCAAATGTTACTGAATCAGTAAGGGACTTTTAACCGGCGAAAACTCATTATTTATACACACTTTTTAATGCTTTATTTTTGGCTTGGAACTAAGATTGCTTTTCGTTCCCGAAGAGATCATGTAAAGACTAGCATCATTCGTTTTTGTTAAGTCTTGAGATGGAATCTCAATTTCAAGTTATATTTGATTTAAGTATCAGATTGTGCCGTTTCACTTGCTGGAAAAAACTAGCAAATATTTTTAAGTAAGATCAAATGGAGTTGGCAAAAGTTTGAATAATAAAATCAAAGTATTTATTCACTTTCTTGTGTTTTTGTCTTAAAGGGGCAAGAATGTTGAGGCTCTCATCTATGCCCTCAACAAAGCCCCAGTCTCTACAAAAAACCCTGTTGCTAAGGTGAGTTCCTAAAAGTTTGATATGATAAATTGTGTACAATGATACTTTAGATATATATTCTCTTTGAGATATATTCTCTTTTGATAAATCTCCATTATTGCAAAAAATTTATTAGGAATTTATAATTGTTTGCTTTTCAAACTAATCGGGAGCCGTCACTTCACGAACTTCCAATCATTTGGCACTCATCCTCCAACGAATGTGCATATCACACATCCAGGTCCGGGCAGTTCAGTCGATCCTCAGGATTCTGCTGACCTTCAAGTCCTCAGAGATCGAGGGAGCTCTGAGGCAGCTCGAAGTTCCACACCACACTGACCTTCTCATGAAGTACATCTACAAGGTGGTCATTGCACTTTGTTGGCGTCTAACAAACGAGAAAATTCTTGGCTTATTAAATTGCTTACACGAGTAAGCTTTGGTTTAATAAATTAACATCTTTTCCTTGAATCTTCAAGGGGTTTGAGCTTCCGTCAGAAGTGAGCTCGGCACAACTGCTCAGTTGGCACGAAAAGGTGAGCACATTTTTTGGCAACGTTCCTGTCATTGTCGTTGACTATTACCTCCTGGTCATTAGCAGAGGAGTGGTTGAGATTTTTGATCTTGTCTTCATGATCGATTATTTTGAAACAGGTCTTTGCCTTAGGAGGCCTGGGTAGCATCGTCAGGGTCATGACGGACAGGAAGAGGGTCTGATGGTCCGAGCCGTTGCCGGCAGATGAGGACTTGCCTAATGTGATGTTGTCATTACTTTGGTCACGATCGATGTATTATTGCTATTATTACTTTCATCTTGGTTGACTTTGTTCTGTTAGTTGCATTGTTATTAAAACAATACAGTTCTTTTTATATTTTATTTATCACTATTCCTTATTGAGTTCGAGGCTCGAGTTGCTTGCAACTCTACATGGCGACCTGTCTGATTCCTTGTGCTATTTACGTCGATAGGTGGCTAAATTGGACATTGTGTTACGATGTTTACGCACTGCATATTTACGATATGCATGCCGTCCAGTCGCAAAGAATGAGTTTCATATTTGTCTTTTGCTGTTCACGACGTGAGGAGACCATCTTGAGGATTGTGTCACTCACTCTTAAGTCGGCCTTGGTAGTCACGCTGCACAGCCATAAGTTGCAAGACCTTATTCAAGGTAATCATCATATTAAGCCACAAGCCGTTTATTATGTGATTTAATTACTACTAAAAAAAAAGTCACACAGACATTGATCTTGATGATGATGTTCTTAAACTGTTGTTCACCTAATTTGCATCGGGATCCAGCGTAGCTTCCGTGTGTCGTACTCCACAAGTATTCGTTCGACGTGCTTCTCTCGTTCATTCTGGGTTGTTAACGATGACTTTGGTGTTATTTGCTGAATGAGATGACGTTCATCACATTTACGATGTAATGGCAACCAATGCTTGTCCAGTATTCATCTCACAGTCTGTCAACCGGCTTTTCATATCTCTTGATTGTTTACTTCTTTAAGGAGTAAATATCATCATCATCATCATCATCATTATTATGTCTATTGTCATATTATTATAATTATTGTATCTCGAAATTGTCAGGCTCGTCTTTTGATGACTCGAAATCACTCCTAAATGTTTCAAATTGAGATTGTGATTTTCATGATGCGCTTCTTCTTTAACGTTCTCTGTCGTGCAATTCGTTAGCATCTGTTAGTTTGTCGGGCCAATTGATGAGCATCAATATTGTCAAGGAATTGACTAGAAGTGTGGAGCAACTGGCTGCTCTTTTTGTTTTGGCCATTGAAGTGAGGCACTTTTTGAGGCTTTCTCGTTGGAACTACCCAGCCACCTGAACGCGTAGGTGTTTTGACTACCATTACCTTTATACCTTCAGTTAATAGCTGTAGTTATTATTATTATTTTATTTTGTTGACCATATATTAATATTATTGGAATGCATCGCAGTTATGAGTTTCATGTATGGCTAGTCGTCCATGCGATGTCTTCTGTGGCACCAGTCATTTTTTGACTTCTAGTAGTGAATGAAGCTGTTAATTTGCATTGATAGTCAGCCGATTTTGATAATTCCCAAGAAATTGCTTGTTTGATCTTAATTTGCAACATTGAAATAAATATCTGAAAAGCCACTTATATTTGTTTAATATTGAATTTTGTGAGTCTGAGGTAAATTTAAGTTAGAATTAGTGGCTGGAGATTATAAAATATTGACTTTGGTTTTTGATAAAATTCTCCATTTTACGAAGACCCGTCGAGAAAATCTCTTCAAGTGTTGAATTTAGCCGGCGATCCATGACTTCTGTTCATTTTTCGAATTGCGACTGAATTCGATTCTGTTCGATGGAAAGTTTACCAAAATGCCTTGAAAACCTTCATCTTTGTTAGAGCTTCCCTCAGGTTTACAGTGCTGGTAATTTTAAAAGTTTAAATATAGACAAGTATGAAAATTAATATTAGTTTAACTGTTAATTAAACCCTTTCGTAGGAGAAATATAAATATAACTTGTCGAAATCACATAATAAAGCTTCACACTCATGTCTCAGGTGTGTAAACTCGCCTGCTTTTGCGGGAGTACGATTTCGGCTGGGTCCGAGTCCATTCTAAAACATCATTTTTATTTTGACATTTTTCCACATTGTGCCGGATTTCAAAATTGAATGCCGCTCAGTTTCCAGAATTTCGCAAAAGAATTTTGTGTGAGCAGATGTTCGAGGATGGTTGGGATGTTGATTGTCCTGCTACTCCGTTTGGATGTGAGCATCTGCCAAGAGTTATCATTGAGACTCATTATTGAAAAGCGCTCTGAACTTACGACGGTGAGAGACGGTTGTCAACATTTCTTTTGTGGAGATGGGAATGTGTTTCAAGTATTTCCTATGAGATGGTGATGTCAAGTATCATGCTAACGTGTTTGATGCATTACAAAATAGTTGCCAAATAAACTTTTTTAAATTGTTTATAAATTAGGTGATTATTTCCATTTGGCTGGTGATTCCAAATATCATTTATATATAATATATAACCTATTTGTAACTACAGAAACGTAAAATTTTCCATGACTTTGTTTTACATTTATGAAAATCCTGACTACATTCAGCTTGCCAAAGACGTAATGCTTCAGAACACTGATGTAATGGTTTATCTGGGCAACACGGCCCTCATGAACACCGTGTTTTTTGCTCCCTCCAACGAAGCTTTCACAAACCTGCTTCCTGCAGTGAGGCTACAATTGACTGGTCTCAGCAAAGAAGCTGTGAATAGGATTTTCCAGTACCATCTAGGTAGAGTGACCTTGATAGTGATTGTGATGATGATGATTTTTACTACAAACATCATGACTATGTGGCTATGATGATATTATGATCTTTGCAAAGATGGCTGTTTATTTTATCTATTTCTTTGATGATTCTGATCTATCCTGTCTCAATACAAATGGAGTCAATTGCACATTTTTGAATGTCTGTTGCCATTTTCATCTTCACTTTTCAGTCCCTGGGGTCAGCTCCAGCAGTCCGTTCAACCCCTTCATCCTCTTGGAAGGCCAGCAGATTCGGGCATCGACCCTCTTTGGCACGACATTCCTGTATGCCTCGAAGATAGATGTTTGTGATGCAAAATGTTTAAATAGAGCATGGCATGTTGTTATTTTTCTATTAATTTGTTTCAATAATATTTATAACTTCTGAAAGTGTAAATTACTGATTTAATTTCTCTTGGATGATTTCTTTGGAGGTGGATTAGGTTGAATTAGAGCACTATGTTGAATTAATGCGAAAATTTGTTTTATTTAGCTTCCTTCCTTCTGTTACTTGCAATGTTACTGGCTTTTGACAACAGATTATGTTTTGACGGCAGGGCAACGTTTACATCAACGGAGCTCAAATTGTCATTCCAAATTTGACAGCCACCAATGGCGTGGTGCACATTATTGACAGGGTGCTCATTGGGAATGGGGCCACTCCAATGGGACTCTGGGGCTCTAATGGCTACGGTTACATTACCGACTCAACGTGGTAAGCAGACCAGCATGAGGCAGTGACGAAAGATGATGACGATGCCGTCGATATTAATGGCTGTAAATAAGCCAGTAAAAAATGATTGTCATGATTGAATAAGCGATTGCCCGACCGTTCAATCAAACTTCCACGCAATCATCTCCTGCACATAAGCGAAAAACAATCCACGATCAAACCTTTCAATCGTCAACTCGACCAGTCACGCGCTCGATCTTCGTCCGAGTGAATTTGATTGTTTCCTCAGGGTCGTGTCGTCAGTGTTCAGGAATTTCGAGGACTACCAACTTAGGGGAACCATCCAGGAGAGTGGTAATTACAAACAGCTGACGGAAAGTGTTCTGAGGAATCCGGCCGCCTACTGCACGATCTTTGTGCCCAGCAATGACTTTATTACACGGTCAGCGTCAGTATGTTTGGAGTGATTCAAAGTGATGTTGGCGTCTGCTGTTTTCCGTGATAAGAAAATTCGTGATTAAAAAATTAAAATTTTTAATTAATTCGTGATTAAAATTCGTAATATTAAACAATTTATTTGTTACATGAAATTATTACTACAAACCTTTAATCCTAATTATTGTATAAATATGAATATATTTTATTTTAAATTTTAATGTTAAAATATCACGTGATGTTCTTTCCACTCCAGGTTCAGTCAGCTTAATCAGGACCTCTACTCCAAGATCAACAGCCAGAGTCCTGCCCTTATGAAACAGGTACATATATATATTTGGAAATCTTTGCAATTATAAAAATGGCTTGATTCTTATTGTAACTTTGATCATACTTGTGTATGCTTGTTTGTTATTACGACAACAAAAACATTTTCCCAACCAATCAGGTAGTGGAGAGCCTGATAATTCCCCACAAGGCCTATCACATCTCTTTATTGGAGAGGCTTACGTCCGTCGGGAGGCCCGTCGATGCCGTGAGGGGCCAGATCCGAGTCTACACCATGAACGGGATGAGTGAGTGCATTTCGTGCTTTTGAACAGAATCATTTTGTTATCGATTAAGACATCTCCGCCTTCATAATATTTCATGGCTTCACAAATCGCCAGAGACAGCAATTCATATTTTTATCAACTTGAAAGTTTGCCACTTTCATGGCCGAGCAACCATCTGACTTTCAGCTTACGTTTCGAATCGCTGTGGGCAAGCTCGAGTCCTGGTGGAGGATGCCACAACGAGCAACTGTGTCGTCCACGTCGTGGACAACTTCCTGGGTCTTGTCACCACTGACATCTTCAATGAAACCTTCAAGCACACTGACTTGCAGTAAGTAATGGATGAACGGATGGGTATATAATCATTTCCAAGGTTGGAAATTGACTGGGACGACCGATCGGATTGAATGACGAGCGTCGGCAATGTCCGGCATATTTGTGACTCGTCAAATGCTCTTGACTACTCTAAAACTGATTTGTAAAGACTCTTTCATCATTGCATCAGATTTGTCATCATTATTGGGGCATCTTTGCCATCATGATCATCATCGTCATCATCGATATGAACATTCAACGACAGGGAGTTCAGGCGATCGCTAATCCTGTCCTCGAACTCTCCTCTGGTCATAAACCTGAAGGCCAAGGGTGGTCAAGAGTATTTGGTGCCAGAAAATGAGAAGTTCACCTTGTTTGCACCAACCAATGATGTCTTCCAGTATGTGGACTTCAGTAGGAATGAACAGGAGAGGCTACAGGTGAGTTGTTCGATCAGGCATGATGGAATGCAAAATAAAGGAAGTAGGTTAAAGGTCGTACCGAATAATAATAATAATAATAATAATAATAATAATAATAATTGAATAACTGTTGACATGCTTCATTGCTCTAGCAACTCAGCATGGTGATATCTCCAGGATTGGTGGATTTGTCTCTTTTGGGTGATGGCGGCAGGATTACTGTCGACACAATGAGGAGCGGTTACAAGGCCACCATAACCAGGGTCAAACAATGTAATGGATCTCTTTATTATTATTATTATTATTATCATTATTATTATTATTATTATTATTATTATTATTCGTTAAGAGACTTTGAAAACTAAAAAGGCATTTGTCTTGAATTATCACTAATAATAAGTGACTGGCCTTGTTTTAAACCCTATTTGAGATCAGTATGCACACATACCACATACACATACATTACTTATCATTTCCATTTATTCTTCTGCAGCTTATTATGTAGAGGTCAACCATGTAAAGGCTTTGGTTGTACTGGGAAACATTTGCACCACTAACGGCTACATACACAAGGTGGACAGAATAGTGGGCACCCCCGACGGCTCGATAGGGGACTACCTGGGAAGGAGGGTTGGACTCAGGTGGGTCGAGATGGTAAAGTTGATATTTGTGATTGTTCAGCTGATGGCCATTTAGATCTGTCTTTGCATGAGAATGAAAATTGTCTATAAATTTTCTAATATCCTATTACTAATTACCATCCTATCATCACTGCTACCGATGCATTATCACCTTCATCATCAATAATATCATAACCTGTGGTTAATCATGCAGACTATGTGATCTGTGTCTGCTTAAACCACTATAAATTCATGTTTTGTTATTATAAATTTATTACTATAAAATTATGTTATGTAATCTTCATCATCCCAGGAGGCTTGAGGTGATAATGCAGGAGACGGGTCTGTTGACAGTCTGCAACAACCCCACTGTCCAGGTGACCCTATTTGCACCCAATGAATCTGCAGTCATGACCCTTGACCCCCTGTTCCAGGGTCAGCAAAATAAGAAAAAGCTCACCAAGGTTGAGCTTTATCATTTAGACAGAAGTCATTTGCAGCCATCTTGAGTAATCTTGAATAATTATGCAATTAATAACATTGTTAATACTTAATTAATAATCACTCAACTAATTATAAACCACGCAGCTGATGTACACCCATGTTAGCGACGATGCTCTGTTCCTAGACAACTTGGCTGACGGGTCGTCTGTGGACGTCAGCACTTATAACGGTGTCGTCACGGTATCGCGATCAGGACAAGGTGATTTTCTTTTCCTTTCCCTTGCTTACATCTGAGGCCATTTGGGCATACTATCAGATATGAACATCACCTCACATTTAAAGATATTTATAAACCATTCGTTTGAATGGACATGATGCTATTAACTGACGTGCAGTTTGGCCGAGTGGGTTGCATTCCTGCATGCGGTCATAATAGCAACAGTAGTAATGTGTCGTGTTCGCAACCCACCCGGCCTGCCTGCACCGCCAGAGAGTGCCCTCGGGTAGGGGCGCTATATAAATGGTAGATTGATTAAGAAGTGCCTTTGCATCCCACTCGGACACAAAAGGCTCTCAAAAGATCGGCTAAATACAAATACAAATTCACTCTTAGCAACTTAAGGCCGACTTTTAACTTTATCCAGAGTTCTGGGTTTCCCTTGGAGGCACCAGGGTCAAGATCATTCAAGGTAACATAGGGGCATCCAATGGGGTCATACACATCATTGAGAGGTTCCTGCCATACGTGTACAACGGCCTCGAACGGGGATGCGACCTCAGTAAACTTTTGTGGCCATCGATGCTATTTGTGACCTTCTACTCACATCATCATTTTACGAGTTGAGTCAGGAATTTTAGAGGATGCCTGGATTTTTGAAATTTTCCAAATCTTGAATATTTTTGTTGTCCATTTTATGTTGAATTGTTTTTGACAAAATCTGCTTTCATTCACGTGCTTATTCAGAGAATGGCACGACTATCATCATGTCGAGTTTATTCTGTTAACAATCTCTCCAAGTTAGCCTGTCATATATTTTAGTGTTTTTATGACTAAAGTACTCACTTCCTGCTCAAATCTCATGGGCTTGCTTCATTTTTTTTAGAAGTTTGGGAGGGGATTATTATTCTGAAAATGTTGTTGATCAGATCTGATCATATCATATACTCTAGTTTTGGTGCCTTTTTATTCATGCAAAGATGAGCAAGCAATTTCAGTTTGTTTTTATGTTTGTTTTTTTAATATTTTTGAGAATAAACTTCTGCTAGAGTTGTTTGGATTCTTCACCAATTATCAAGGACTTGGTCTAGAGTACTGCGAGTGATCACAATCAAGATATTTTTTACATTTCATAATTTGTTTGGTAAATCAACATAGACAAACACTTTTTCGTACAGTAATGTGGCTTCGAGCTCAGTCATTAATCACCAATGACAGGAAATCAAGGTAATTTTGAAGTAAGCAACTCTTAAAACTATTGCAGTACTTAGCAGTTTGTAAAATGTTCTCAAACGTGTCCATAATAACGGTGTAATAGAATATTAATTGTTGTTAAAATAGGTATATTTACTTTAATGAATCGAATGAAAGATACAATTGCGGAACAGGATTGTAATTAATAGGGAAACATCAACAAATTGCTTCCCAGCGAATCCGTTGGCAGTCTCTGAAAATACAAAACAAAAACTAAGGCACGCTTAGTGGTCGCGCAATGGCTGGGAATCGGGTTTGAGAGAAAAGAATGATCAGGTGAGCTGCAGTTATTGGTGACCTCGTTACAGCACAGTTACACCAAGAGTAGACTCAAAAGGAAAGCATTATTACAAACTGCTAAACTACCAGCTCGTTTAGATGTACGCTGAGTGCACCTCATTCACAATTTAGTGGACTTGGTATTAAGTAAAGACAAATCCAAAGTAGGTCAATAAAAGGGGTTTAAAGTGTTAAATAACGTAATAACCTTCGCATCGATACTGGTTCAGTCTTTTCAAACCCTGGAGGCAGTCACAAGCAAATGAGCCTTCTGTGTTTCGGCAGATGGTAGAATTTGGTTCACAAAAATCATAGCGACACTCGTCGACGTCTGGCAAACATAAAAACATTGTCATGCAATGATGAGCGTCAAACGGAAGCTTGAAAAAAGATCAATTTGAAGTAGTCTGAAAGACAATGTTTCATTAACCAGATTACACGAGGATCAATAATGTCGATATGGCCTGCGAATGTTTTAAAAGGTAAAAGAAGCTTGAATCACACCGAGAGTAGATTTTGATCTTACTTGGTGGGACTATCAATACCTAGTTAACTATTGGCCTAGAGTTAATTAATATTCGGTAGGCTTACCATAGCAAGTAAAATTCCTGGTGATATGGAAACCATCATGGCACGCACAAAATCCAACTACCAGGGGCTCTTCCACGACCTTGGTTCGACAAAGTAGATCTCCACAATTACCGTTGTTCACTGAGCAATCTTATAAAGAATACAAAGCAACTAGGGATGTGTTTATATAGTTGTATAACAAAGATGCCAAGCAAAATAACATTCACTATTTTTAATGTGGATAATATAATCTTACCCTAACCCTAAACTGAGAAAGCTAAAACAGCTTACCAACAATTAATCAGGCCATGTGTTATTTTCAAAGGAAAACCTTTAAAAGGGAAAGCCTTTACTGTCCCAACCTTAACCCAAACTGTAGTTAATATCATAGCCAGCTTTTTTCATTATTATTATTATTATTATTATTCACCATTATTACATCGCCACCACTACCACTAACACTATCATTATCATTGTCGTCGTCATCGTCATCGTCATCATCGTCATCGACATCGTCATCGTCATCGTCATCGTCATCGTCATCGTCATCATCATCATCATTATATATGGTTTACTATGTAAATATAAACGATTTAAATAACATTAAATATTATTAATGGTTTCTTCATTTCATATTCATACCAATCCTGATAACTTTTAAACTATCGGCACGTAAGAGATTTCTGAAAATGTTATGGCCGCTATCTGAATTGTTATTAATTTCGGTGATCAATTTTAATTGTTAATTTGTAATTTGTTAATTTTAATTTGTTAATTGTAAATTGTTAATTGTAAATTTTACCAATCAATTCACAGTTTAATCCCATCCTGCCCTCGGGACACGTGCAATTTAGCTGATCTAAAATGCATTCCATTGGCGGATAAAAAAATTCCTGACTCATTTGGAATACATCTGACAATCAAAATCAATGAGTTGTTTTCAAATACGTGTTGTTGCATGCTGCAATCACAACAAACAATTTGTCGACTCTCGCGCTGTTAATCTTACCAAAAGGCTAATTTAATATGGAAATTACGTAGAAATAGTCGACACTAAATATGTACAACTAAATTACTTGATTACTTTTCGAATATATGGAATGAAATTCTCCTCCTCCGCAGATTTGCACCGTGCTCAGGCATTCAGTGTCGCACAAGTCCGACTTAACTGTAGCTATTTCCGACAAATCCCCGACACAAACGCATCTTCCATTCTATTTATTTTGGTTTGCTTCGGTAAAATTACATAGATTCACTCTTGATTTCTTAAAATTATGTTCCTTTACTTAGACCGTTAATGTTTTAGCTTAACAGGCAGAAATCCATGCAGTCGAACCAAGTCATCAAAGTTTTTTTTTTTTCATTTGTTCAACTGCATGAGATCTTTTACACCGATATCATTGAGGACACCTACCCACCCCACCTATCCCAACCAAAAGATGATGGTTAGATACTTTAAAACAGATGGTCCTACACGAGGGCTGACCATAAATGACGCTTTGTAGTCAATTTTAAAATCCGATTTATAAGCAAATTTTACTGGCTGGATGGTCAGAGGTCTGTCCTAACCAGGGTTAGGGTTAGGGTTAGGGTTAGGGTTATTACATCTAAACTATGCAATGGATGTTGAGTTAATTGCATTTGTTACCAGATGGCCCGAACGATCCTCGAAATCCATAAATCGTCATATTTAAATTTTCTGACCACATATGACCGGTCCTCAAGAATGTCACGTACCGCATTAAGGCCATAAAATGGCGCTTCGTTGCAAAGAACTTCGCAGTCATCAACATAAGATATCCTTTCAATACTCTTAGAAACGTTCAGCGCTCTAAAGCACCCGACATAATTTTCTGCTTTAATTTCTGAAATAATATTAAATCAGACTTCATACAGTGTTACTGGCGTCTCAGGAATGGCTTACCGTATCCAATGATTCGAAGTTTAAAGATTCTCAGCTCTTCGACATCTCCCTTGCCATCGATGACTAACAATCTGGAAACTCTATTGCATTCGTTTTGTTCGTCTATTAAAGGACAACTGTTCACATGATTCTCCGGACGGGTGAAAAAAACAGTCGAGACGTTCTTCGCGAGATTTTGAATATTAACTTTAAAAATTTAAAATTAACTTTTAAACTACTTAAATTAAGTTAACAAATACGCAATCTAAAGGAGAAGTTTCAGTAGAAAGAACTGAATGGACTAAAAAAACTAACTCATATACTTCACTCTCATGAAATAAATGTAATGGCTGGTAGTCAAATCGAT
The DNA here is from genome assembly GCA_011800805.1 of Hirudo medicinalis. Taxonomy (NCBI): domain Eukaryota; kingdom Metazoa; phylum Annelida; class Clitellata; order Hirudinida; family Hirudinidae; genus Hirudo; species Hirudo medicinalis. The sequence continues at coordinate 69,403 of MPNW01000584.1, forward strand.
GACCACTCTTTCAAACTCTTTCCTACAAATGTCATTAACGTCAGAGGTGTTAATGATTTCTTTATCGCTTTCCATGTAATAATTGATTTCTGCAATTATTTCCTCGTCATTTACATCGTACGGCAACATTAGCAAACAAATCGTGCAGCCGAGAACGCCGAAGACCGGCATAGGCCCGCTGGAAGCCGACGCAAAAGTCCGATAATAAAAACAAGCTCAGGACTCGTTTATAATGTCAATTGATTTTTTTATTCTTTAATTGCTTTAATTTTTAAAATTAAAATTAAATATTCCTTTGATGTTTGTAAATTTTAAATCGAATTTGTTTATTTTTCGTAATGATGCAATATTAGACCCTTATTTATTGTCTTAAATAATTAATTACTTATTTATTGTGTGATCGGGAGGTTGAATATACAATTTAATTAACACTCTTTGACACACTTTTGTTGAATATAATTTTTATCCTATTTTTGACTTACCATGCAATCGCATGCTTCACGACATTTTGACAAAGAACTTCAAACAAATGTTTCTTTTTTATGCACGAGCATTCATATTTCTGTATCGGTTCAATTGGATTAGCAGTGATTAATAAATATAATTTATTCAATCTCAGAATACGCCGAAATGTTGTTCAAATTTTATAATTATAGTTTATAAGAATAGGAGGAGCCAAATGACGCAAAGTTTATTGTTGCCATGTTTTTATACCCCTCGTCTGGAAGAGAGATATGGAGGCCTTCGGTGTTTATAGCTGTATAGTATTTATTATACCTTTTCAACTTAATTCTCAAGAATTGGAAATTCGACCTTACCTGTATTTCATCAAAGATGGGGTCAATGTCAATACCACCAATTTCCAGGAAATATATAATACTGAATTTGACAAAGTAGTGATCGACCTTATGTTAACACACTATTTGGAAAGTGTAGCGCTGATTTATTCGAGTTAGTTTGAAATTCTGCCTGTTCAACTTTACGGCTTTAACCAAATGCTGTATTTTATTTTTGCAAAGCTTTTGTGGACATGCCAACGAGGGAAGTTTCTAGCGCCTTGGATGACCTTGATCAGCCTTGCTTTCTTTTAGAACAGTTGATGCAATTGGTATTTACGTGCAATAGACTTGCCAGGCTGATAACCCTTACAGGTGAAGGAGAATTGGAGGAAATAAAGATCCAGGCATATGGTAAGAAAGACGGCGACACTTTAATTATTCTAGATGAAATCAAATATCTCTCTCAGAAATGAAGATAGAATACTACATAGGATGTTTTAAGTCATTGAATATGCCGGAAGAATCACGAATTAAGAAAACACTTCAGGATTGTCTTTCTAGATGTGTTGGAACGCCTTTCTATGGCATGAGAGCGGTAAGTGATTATCACGATTTTGTCACTTATAAATGAGTTGCATGTCATGCTCCTTGCTGACAGTTTCATCCATTTTCCAGAAAGAATCACTGCAATTGGACATTGGATTCAATTTAACTTAGAATTCATTGATTTATTTAAACAACGCAGGAGAAAAGGTGCTACTGCATCACGAGTCTCACCGATATCATTCCTGTTACATTAAATTTATGTAGCCTGAATTGCCCGAACAATTCCCAAATATGCGGAAGCAACGATTACTATTCAGTCTACTCGAAGGGTTACTATGTCAATTTTTTTTATTTCTAGAAAAAATTTTATAATCATTCTCAAATTTTAAATACTCATTTGCGAGCACTACTGGAAAGGCGCTATTTTCCATTTAGCGATGCCTTCATCTTCTAATTTGTATTAAGATCTTAAATATTTCTCCTACGTGCAATTTGTCCAAAGCTTGGTTGGGAATATAACATAAAAGAAAAACCTGTACGTCCGACTCAGTTTAAATTTCTAAAGACATTTATTTCACGTGATAAATTTGACAAATGATGTTACAACACAAAAATCCTAAAGAGGATTTTTATTGTTATTGCAAGGAATATTACAAAAGAATCGTCAGCTCGCTTATCCTTCTTGGGATTGTCTGTTCGAACGTCAGAATTGCACATTATGTCCGCGCGGCAGGAAGGGATTTGATTGCGAATTTGTTGGTAAAGATTGTTGAAAAAAAATTTTTTTTTAAATTAAATCAACACTTATTTCTTAATTACATATTCGTTACTCAATTCGTTACGAGCAGCACATCTCGAACTTAGGGATCATCCGCAAAAGGCGTCCTGACAAAGGTAGGGGTTTTAGACAATGTGGAGGATGTCAGAGCAAATGCGTAAAAATTGGTGACAAATTGCGGTTTCCGCACATGTGGGGGATCAAGCTGACAGTAGGGAGAGGGTTAAAAATGCGCAAGTTTTGTGGACATCTTTTATGGATGACCCCTTAGCCACCGGTCATTAAATCGAGTCGACTGTTTATTTGACGACATTCATTTATTTCGACAATCCTCATTTTTGCGAGGCTCATTTTTATGTGGAAGTTGGTTTATTTTCTGGCAATTCTTTATTCACAAGTCCTCAAATCAATATTTAGATATCGTTCCGGATTACGACTTTGTTCTATCCTTTTTCATTTCTATATTTAGTACTTAAAAGGCTTCCTTCGTTATTTAAGATGCATATTTGAATTTATATCCTATATGAATGTAGATTGTAATGTCAAAAATGGATACTGTGAAGATATGGAATGTCAAATTGGTGACATTTGGGGAAAGGTGACATTTGGCGTTTGCATATGCAAATACGGTTTCAGCAGTCAAAATGCTTCAACCTGCAAAGGTAATCTTATTAAATCGAGATGGAATGGTCCTCAGGCAACGCAAAATATCAGATTTTAGTTTAAAATTCAGTAAAAAAAAAAAAAACTATCGAGTTCTCAACTTAGCTGCCACAATAATGCTCTTGTGATTCCGATCAGAAAGAGAACAAATACAGCGATACAAGTTTTACACTTAGAATTTGAAATAGCAAAATTAAAACTTTATTTTCCTTCCATTTTCCCAGGTATGAAAACTGAAGTATTTCTTGAGTCGACGACTCTCCCGATATCGGAAAAGAAGATCAAGTCCTATTTCTTTGCTATGATCGTTTTCAATGTATTCTTCATCGCAGCGTTTGCATTAATGTATTATTTATTAAAAGTCAAAAAAAAATCTTTAGAAGGCAAGACTGGTAAGTGATGACTGCTATCAGTAAGCTGTTATCGGTTAAGTCTCACATGTTTGAGTTTTAGTGGTCTTTACTTAAGTACAATTCAGTTTTGGAACTAAATTTGATTTGTTTTTAATTAGGAGGTTAAATCATTTTGGAAAATAGTGAGACTCAAGGATATTGGTTCGGATGTTATTAGGATAAGCTCTAACAACGTGTCGTTCGAAGAACATCTTTTATTTGGTTTATATTTTATTTGCTTCCAAGCATCTGTTACCCCACAATCGAATCCTCATTGAAGTGCGTCCTCCCTCAAAACAGTTCTTGACCTCCCCACATGTTCTAATGACAAATAATTTAAAACTGTTTAAACAAAAAAGTTTGCCAGTTCCATCCTTTTCGATTCATTTGGGCGGCAAGCGACTAAAAATTTGTTTACGAATCTATTTTCGTTGACATAGAGCAACTGCTTTCCTAGGAGTTCTTTACCCCAACAGCCAAGGCATTTAAACTGTTAAGCTTCATTTTTAACCCCATTTGTTTTGACCAACTCGAACCATTTTGGTGACATTTTCAGCTTTCTGTTTTTATAATACACGTTACATAACATTTTTGAATGTTACGGGCTGTAAATTAATGTATGTATATGTATATATTCATTTAAAATATATATATTCTCTGTTAAATAAATGTTGATGTTTCATTCCTGTCGAGAATGGTCCTATTCCAGAAAGGCGACTTTCAGGTTGATGTTGGCAAGAAAGTGTGTGTGATGAATCAAGCATCAATCTTCCGGACTTGGAATTTCAAAATCCTCGCTAGGCTCCTGAGACCTCATTTTAGGCGAAAAAATTCCCCCACTTTTGCGGAGATCATAAGCGTAGGTGCCACCGAGGCCTACTACCAAGATGAACGCCAAGATGAAAATGAAACTAAACATTGACCAACCGCGCACCTCCTCCTTCTCTTCTTTGCCATCTTCTTTAGCTGAAAAATTATGAAAGATCATATCAATCACGAGATGATTAGACATAATATAACGGATGCTAATTCACTCTCAAAATTTGTTAGGGTTAAGGTTTGAGGTCAAGAGTCAATGATTAAGGTCAACGCTAAAGAGGAGGGTTAGTCTTAAAGACGAATATTTCAGTATTTCTCTTTGTTTAAAACGCCTGCATTGGCTGCCCATCCGCCATCGTATCACCATCAAAGCCGAGCCTATTACCAAGAGAACTTGCAACAGTAAATCCATCCTATTTCTGTCAACTCACTCATTTGATTACCTTCGTTCGTCTTTCACTGTTCAACACTTGCTTCAACCAGTTCACAAATCATCCCTCGTCAATCGAGAATTTTCGCATGCCTCCTCGAATATTTGAGCGATTCAAGCAAAACTGAATACATATATTCGACTTGCCAAAAGATCGAAGAATACACTCTCAAGAGCCAATGCACCTTTAATGCTACGCATGTAGTGCCAAACAAACTAGCCATTACCATTAACATTACCATTATCGTCGTCATTATTATTATCATCATCATCATTATTATTATTCAAGGAAAAATGAATTATCAATCATCTATGTCTCATTAACATGCCTCCACAGCTGAAGTCATTGTTCATTTGTATACCATCTTTGCAGACGCACACTGCAACAGTGATATAAACCCAGAGGGTAATATTTTGACATTTCTTTTCATTTCCACAATTGCCATTGTTGACAGAACATACTGTATAAACAAATATTAAGTAATGCGATTTTGCATGCAGGTCAATGACAGTTCGAATGTCATTAGGTCATTATATATTAATTTCTCTGATAACAAACAATAATTGGTATTTGTAACCAATAACGTCACAGTTAATCCCCATCCGTCCATTTGGGCATTTGGGACAATTTTCAAAGTTGTAGACACATTCCCAAGACGGATAAGCTGGAGGTTCTGATACTTTAGCTAGCGAATACATTTTAAAGTCTGAATTAAAATCGCATATAACCTAAGCGCTAGTTTGATGTCAAAACTAGAAACTATTACATAATGCAAAATGGGACTACTTTAATCGTCTAAGTGTTTGTACTTACAGTCGTGCCATTGAAGCCCTTTTATTGCCTGTCGTGATTTGTATTGTGTCTCACTTATTTAAAGCCAATTTAATGAAACATTTTACCAAGTATATATGATCAGGATGAAGTAGAACTGTTACTTAGATGCACAAGGATTTGTCTTTTGATTAGTTCCAAATCACTGACTGTAATTTCTAGCAATGTTTTGATAAGCGGCATTCTGGCCGTGTTACTCATCGAACGTTAAAGGTAATCGATGTCGCAATATATTTAGCGCATCTGAGCAATATTATAAAAAATATGCTCATACTTTTTGAGTAGACGGAAAAATGGTTTTCGCCTCCGTAGATTTGGTGTGTGTTCAGTGTTTCACCGCAAAGTCCCAATTCAACAGCACTCAGTTTTGACATATCCTCAACGCAGATGCATTTTGAATCCTAAGGATGATAAATTTCCAAATCTGTCTCATCCAGACGATAGGGTTAGGATTGTTGTAAGGAGTATTAGGTGAGCTTGAAATATTTTTAAGAGTGGGTTCACGGAAGACCGAAATGGCTTACCGGATTGATGCCGTGGAAAGGAGCGTTTCTACAATCAATCTTGCAAAAATCAAGATCTGGAGCTGTAGTGACCACTGGAACTGATTGTTTATCAAAACATCCAACGTAATAGTCCAGATGCGTTTCTGATCAAAAAAATTACAAAATCTGACTCAAGATGCTAAGCATAGTTATTTTTATCAATTTTGTTGATTTTTTATAAGTAATTAAGAGTGTTGATAACATTCTTTCAAAGTGGATAACCCCTGTCCGTGATTTTTAAATTTGTCAGTTCCCCATTAACTTCTAATATCAGCATTCTCGAAGTTTTTTTGCAGTCGAACTTTTCATCCAACGGACAATGGTGTTTATGTTCCTTCAATCCATCAAAATAATACGTGAAAACCTCTGAAGAAGTCGCTGGGTTAGCTTTTTTAGACGAAACGAAAAAATGTCAAACAACCTCAATATAAATCGCGATAGAACTTAAAAGTGGAAATTATTTTCACTCACGGGTTTGTTTTATTGTATCCACGTAATGTAAGCCATTGAAATAGACTACCAATTTAGACATGTTGAATCCGTAAGCTTCAGTGATATCAGTGGTGTTAATTCGTCTAACATTGTCTCCTAAGAAGTAAAACATTGCTGGGCTGGCCACATCCCGAATTTCGACACACATCAGTACCATGTAAAAAGAGGCACCAAAAATTAACATCTCGTGTGAAATCGAGATTCTAAAACTTTCTCATAAATGTGTTGTTCGTGCAACTCAGCATATAATGAAAAGGAGGCGCCCCCTTCATTCCGGCTGCAAAACTGAGCAAAATTTAAACGACCAAAACAAGCAGACATCAAGAAAAGTGAATTAGGATTGCGACGGTAACAAAATCGTTTAATTCGTGAAGGCGACATTTTCGCGCCGATTTAATTTAATTTAATTGATAAGCTTGATAAGAATTATAACTAGATTTATGTTTGTAATATTATTTCATTTTTTATGTTGCAATCACAAATTTTTTTAAGGCGACGACCGTCAGATTTCATTGAAAAATTTGAATTAGAAGAGATCTCCTAGTTTTGAACACATCTCAAGACTTTTGCTCGAATGCCAGCTTCTATAGAGTAGTCATATAGCTTTTAAGCTGTGGGACATCCACAAGGTTGAAATACACAAATCAGATGAACGTTATGAACACGTCCATTACATCTGCACATCTTACCGTTTCTGCTTGTTTTCGGCTTTTTTTTGCTTCGGGGTTTGTTCTCAATATTGCACAGATGCTGATAGCATCGTAGGAGTCGGAGTTCAATTTAATTATACAATTAATAGCTTATACTATCTAATTAATTAGAGATAACTGAGATCAATTTTAAAGTCCAAAACCACTCACTTCAAAACTTTTTTAAACTTTGTTAACATTTGAATATTTACTTTAAAACGGTCAACGTGTAAACGCAAACACAAACATTTCTTCCGAACAAAATATATCTTCAGACAGGGTAAAATAAAATAGCAATTGTAGATCCACTTACGATGTAATAATAATAATAATAATAATAATAATATATAATTATAACATTAAATATTGAGCTTAGGTTATCATAAAGCGTGACTCCATCAAAATACTTTTGAGAATGTTTTCGATACAAAATCTGGAAGCATTAAAATGTCATAAAAATTATGTCAGGTTCCCATCCTGCAGTCAGCAAGGTCATACTGCACCCAAGAAGAGGTTATTTTTTACTCTTTTTTTTGCAAAATATGCAGGCAAGAATGATGAGTAATACTAAGCAGGCTGCTGCAACAGGAACAATGTAAATGAATAATTCGGACAATTTTGCCATTCCTTTAGCTGCAAAAAGCAGAGTTACATCATTTATGACAATATTCACACGAAAATGTATGTTAATGATAATAATATGTTAATTTATAAAGCGCCAAAAGCTTGAGCGCCAGGGACTAGTGAGTAAATGGTTCAGAATTGATAACTGAACTCAAATATAAATGTCCAAATCATAGACGTACCTTGACACTTCAAATCATTATCAAAGTTCAAGCCATCTTTGCAGGCACAGACTGCAACTACGATATAATCCCACAAAGTGATATTTTGACATTTCATAATCTCCCCACAATTTCCATTGTTACTGGAGCAATCTTTTTAAAATAATTATCTCGTTGTTTGTTTCAAACACACGCAATTAATTAAGTTAATATTATTTAAATTTTGAAGAACTAATAAAGTAATTACCAATAATTTCGCAACTGATTCCCATCCGGCCTTCTTCACATTTCGGACAATTTTTAAAGTCGTGAATACATTCCCAGGATGCAAGAACCTCTTCTTGATTCCAAGGGAGTTTATCTAATAGAATAAATAATAAAATATAATACATTGATTAAATTATTAATAATTATTTCATTAATTGGTAATTGCAATTAGTCAATTTAATTAAAAACCCGCTTCTCTCAGTTAGCGCTGCTTTAAGGCAAATATCAACAACCTTT
>MPNW01000585.1:18407-33407 GCA_011800805.1 Hirudo medicinalis
AGTCAGGTATGGAGTGATGGAGAGATGGATGAATAGACGGCCAGCCAGTTGTGAATGCTGAAATGTTCTCTTAGTTACTAAGATATCTTAGTTACTTATCAATGTAATTTCTGCAATAATAATATTAGGTTTTGATTAGAATTTGATTTTATCATCATCATAATCATCATCATCATCATCATCATCATCATTATCATTATTATCATTATTATCATTATTATTATTATTATTATTATTATTATTATATTATTTTTATTATTATAACAAACCAATACCAATTACAGCAAAAGGGGTTTTACTCCCAAGAATGTAACTGGCATTCGTGTTATTTATTGATGGCAGTCACAGAAGCATAACTCAAACATCGTAATGGTGATGAACATGCAATGGTGAGGTGAGTGGATTGGGGAGGTGAGTGGAATGGGGAGGTGGGTGGAATGGTGAGGTGGGTGGAATGGGGAAATGGGTGGATTGGTTGGATAACTCCCTCCCCCATCCCTGGCAGGAAGGATTGAGTGTGATGGTTAATTGAGACGTCGTGAATTGCACTTACGTCGTCGTCATCATCATCATCGTCATCATCGTCATCATCATCATCATCATCATCATCATCATCATCCATAATTTGTCCCCAACTGCTGAAGTGTCCCTCCATGTTTGTTTACTCAGCTGGTCTTTCTTGTGTGTCGATTACTTAGATGGTAGTGATGACGACGACTATACTTCACTATCATCATCATCATCGTCATCATCATCATCATTATCGTCGTCGTCGTCGTCGTCGTCATCATCGTATGGCTGTTGTTGATGTTGTTGTTGTTGTTTTTGTTGTTGTTGTGGTGTTGGTTTCCTCGAATCAATTAAAGTTTATTGCGGAGATATTGCTTTGCGGTTGTCATGACGACCAGTAATCACGTGTCGTGCTGAATGATTCATTGATGACGTCACACTCGTTGCAACAACAACAACCCCGTACATCTGCTTTGGAGAATGAGAGAATAATAAATAGTTGGATATTATTCATAATCATTGTTATTAAAAATAAACATTTTCCTAATTTAATTTAATATAATTTATTTTATTCTTTTATTATTATTTTATTTATAACCTTATTTTATGGAATCGATTCTCGTAGTTACAAAATTATTATTATTATAAAATATTATTATGAAAATTATAATATTCTGCGATGACGTCACTATATGCAAAACAGCCTAACGAAGCCAATGGCGTAAGATTTAATGCTCACTTCTGATTGGTCGCTGGCGCAGTAACTGCTCTGACGTCACATCCTCCCACGCTTTGTAAACAAAGATTTTTTTCGACAGGAAAAAAAAACTTTTTTAATAATTACAATAATAATAATAATATTCTAATTTTTAAATGATTGCATTTAAAGCTTTTAAATATAAATTCTTTCTAATGAAAAGTGGAAGCAAGACATTTGTTGTTGATTACCATGGAGACCAAAAACAAACAACTTGGAAACTGCACGAACTTCAATACTTCAATACTTCAATTACGATATAGTAATAATAATAATAATAATAACAATAATAATATTTATTGCTGAATTAAATTATTAAATTGTTATTGTCATTGTCATTGATATTATTATTATTATCATTATTATTATTATTATTGTTGTTGTTGTTGTTGTTGTTGATATTATTATATTTATTAATATTATTGTTATATTTCGCTGTGATTATTTTAAATTTTATCATTATTGGTAATGACTTTTTTTCAATTCGTAATATCCTCATGTGTGAACGAACGAACGAACGAATGAATGAATGAATAATTGATGTGCACAGGCACACAAACTCACACATGCACGGATAAATGCCTCGAACATTGAGGACGTAGGTGGTCGGTCACGAACTCCCACGCATTCAAAAGGAATTACTTTTGTTTTCTTTTTTAAAATTTTTATTATTTTTATTATTTATCAACTTTCCACTCTTTCAACCGCTTTATTCCATATGAGCCGTTAATTCCGCCATCATCATCATCATCATCATCATCATCATCTTTTTCTTCTTCTTATTCTTCTTCTTCTTCTTCTTTTTCTTCTTCTTATTCTTCTTCTTCTTCTTATTCTTCTTCTTTTTCTTCTTCTTCTTTTTTTTCTTCTTCTTCTTCTTCTTCTTAGTCGTCTCCATCATCATCATCATCTTGTGTAAATGTATAAAATGTACTTCATTTATATAGCACCATATGCATAGCGTCAGAGCCGCTTTTTGTTAACCATTTATATAGCACTCCTTCCCAAAGGCGCTTGTGGCAGTGCAGACTGAGTTTCGAACACTACACATTACGAATGTTGCCATTATCGCCGTATGCAGAAACGCAACCCATTCGGCCAGCCTGCATGCCAAAATGAATTTGTATAGCGACGTAAGCGTAAGCATTAGGGACGCTTACACCATTTGTATAGCGCCGTCTCCCAGAAGAGCTTTGTGGTGGTGCAAGCTGGGTTGCGAACACGACACGTAACGACTTTTACCATCGCTAGCAGGAACGCAAACCTTCTGAGTCAACCTGCATCTAATCATCTTCGTCTTCATTATCATCATCATCATCATCATCATCGTCGTCGTAGTCATTAACAACAACATCATCATCATCATCATCAAAATTAGACGCAGAAAGAAGTTTCATTGAAATTCGTGCAGCTTCCAAGTCGTTGTTTGTTTTTAGTCTCCATGGTAATCAACAACAAATGTCTTGCTTCCACTTCTCATTAGAAAGAATTTATATTTAAAAGCTTTAAATGCAATCATTTAAAAATTATAATATTATTATTATTATTATTGTAATTAATATTAAGTAGAACTTAATAATAACCGAATAAAGTTAATTTCTGTAATAAATAAAATAAAACATTTACATTCGAGAAATATTATTTTTTTTATTTTTTAATAATTTCAAGTTTATTACAGTCATTTCAGCAGTTCGAATTAAGCTCTGCATTCAGAAGCGCTGAACCATTCATGTAGCGCTTATTCTCAAGGGCGCTATCTGAGACGCAAGAAGGTCACAGGTCACAGGTCATGAACTCAAGGCAATTTGAAAGCCCCGTTATTCCAGAATGCTGAAATACATTCATCGGGGTGAAATTGATTGAAAAAGTTGCTTACTTCTCGAGACGAATTATTCTTCAAAGTACTCAATTTGTTTGTTTATTTTGTAAATTAATATTCTCATTTTTAAAGTGTTGTTTGTGAAAATGCCAAATATTTTCATCTATGTCCTTATGATTATTTTCAACATGTTTTTTTTTTCATCGACGCTTGCTTCATTCATCCACTCATTCGTTCAATCAGTCAATCAGACGTTCATTCATTCATTCATCCATCCATCCATTTATTCACTCACTCACTCACTCACTCAATCATTCATTCATTCACTCACTCACTTATTCATTCATTATTCATTCATCAGTCTATTTCTCATTCAATCCTATGCGGTTTATGATCTAGAGAAGACCATTTTGTTAACCATTCATCCTACCATTTATTCGTCCAACCATTTATTCGTCCTTCCATTTGTCTCTCCATCCATCCGTCGATCCATCAGACGATCCACCAATGTTTAAAATATAGCGCGATTAATAATAGCAAACAACAATAGAAAATAAACAATAAACAACGGTTTACAAATCCTCACTTCAAAGGAAATTTTCAATTAGCCTTCAATCACTCATTTGTTGTTCAAGCATTTCTTCTCACAATCGCTCCAAGACATGAATCCACCCGCTCGTATTTCACTCATCCAATCATTCACTTCGCTCGCCCCCTCACCACCTCATCATCATCATCATCGTCGTCGTCGTAGTCACCATCATCATCATCATCATCATCATCCACCCAAAAGCCATCACCCGTTCATTCTCCCATTACTCACCCAAGATCATCATCTACTCACGTGTTGCACTCGTCTGATCCCATCTGGTCATTCATGGTCCATCCATCCTTCCTGCCCTATTATCATCCACCCACCTTACCCACCCTATATTTCTCCTCCTGATTCCAAGAAGGCATCAAAGAAATTGATGTTTTCCATGGGAGCTATTAGCAGCCTCTGAATCCTTCCAAAGAACCTCCCAAAATTCTTGTTTCTGCATTATTGTTTTGGTTTTTTTTCGGGGAATCATTCCGTTGAATGGGTTTTTTCCAACACCTTTACTCATCTATAATTTATGAGTTGAAATTACTAATGATTTATTTTATTATTTAATCATAAATTATTGTTAATTAGTAATTATTCAGTCGTCGTAAGTGTTGTTACTTATCATCTACTGGAACTTTACAGGTAAAGTACAGTTACAGAATTGTTATTGTAACTGCCCTAATTAATATTATAATATTATCATTAAAAAATATTATAATCATTATTATAACACTTAATTAATATCGTGTATTATGTAATCTATTATACAGTTATCATTATAATTATTATAACGTAGATTTCATAAATATTAATTACACCCTCCACCCGAGAGCGCTCCACAATTCGTCCGTGATATCATCCAGGTAATTATTCCACCTGAGATCATTCCATCCACTGACATTCAATCTTTTCCACGCTTCCGGGCACCAGCTGATGAACTTGTAATTGTCATTTGAAACTGTCTTGAGTGCTTTCACCACCATGATCACCTTCATTATCAGCATCACCTCTATCACCAACATCGTCATCATGGTGGCGTCGTCGTCATCGTGATCATGAAGTAGCTTTGGTGCTAGCAATTGTTGGGTAATAGAAAAGCTGACCTCATGCGAAACTATGCGAACGTTTTGAAAACACATAAAGCTTCCAAAAAGATCGCAAAAAATTACTCCAAATGATTTGATCTCTTTGATGGACGACTTTATTTTCGATGTTTTTTGTGAAAGAGAAGGATTTTTGATAAAAATTGTTATTCGTAATAGTGAGAAATATTCTTCTCCATAAACACATATTTCAAAAACAATTTCCATCTGGTGATCGAAATTCAAGAAATTACCGACATTCGCCAAGTTCTTGAATTCTGAAAGTAAATGGGACTGGTTCAAAAGTTTACAGGTTTTGAAAAATTTTGAAAGTTGTTCTCTTAGAAATAAGTTTCATGCAGCTGCTTATCAAACAATTTAGAAATAAAAGAAACCTTTAAAACCAAATTGTCTCTGAAGCTGAGTTAACAATTTGCATTCCCTGCTTTCTTTTGAGTATTCCATGCCAAAATATTTATATTTAAATGATTATATTAAATGATTAATGCCAATCCTTACAATGTAAAATGTAATATTACAGAAGTAGTTTTCCTAATTTTAAAAATAACTTCTTCATCTTATGACTTATTAGCAGAAAGGTGGAAGCTGGCATGTGATCGCGAATTAAGCAAATGCTAGTAATTATGACTCAAGTTATTTGATAAAAGTCAAATATTTAATACAAGATTTTCAAGAAGATTTAAACTGAATTTCAAATGTCACGAGTTTTCTAATAAATTTTCAGAAGCCGTGGCTAGAGGGCCGCTCTAATTATGCATTTTGCATGTATTTTCTTTGTTTACATTTCGGTGTGGCCGGCAGACCTTTTGTTTTTTTGCGATTTTTTATTTAAAAAATGGCCAGGAATCTGATCAAATCTCTGAACGTCGATATTTGTGCAGATTGTGGACAATTAGGTTGTTCATTTTATTCGTATTAACTTGGTTTTTTGCGGTGTTCAACTAAATTGAAACTTTGACTTGGATTTCTTGCAAACAAATGCAAATGTGCACCTTTCCAAAATCATAAATTTCTATGCAAGCGCCATGACTTTAATGATAAAATAAAAATTTCACACTGACTTAGTGGTTACTTGTTCTGAAACAACTTTTAACAACTAAAGTCTCCAACATCTTAAATTATTTGCATTTTGCTTAAAGTTGAAACTAATGTTTAATGAAATTCATAAATTTGAAAAGATCCGACGTGGGTGTCAGTGAATCGAGGAGTCATTTTGTGTGACGGGTGTTGCAGCGTCCATCTGAGTCTCGGTCGACACGTTTCTCAAATCAAGTCCCTCAAGAAAGGATCGTGGTGCCCTCAACAACTTGCTGTGAGCAACAGATCATGTTTGAATAACTTAAAAATTAAATATTTTTATGTGAAATCTCTGCAACCTCGTAACACTTTTGGTTCGTGCCTTATTTGATTTCGTGGTAAACTAACAGTTGGAATCAATACAATTTATTGAAAATTGCTTATCAAGATGGTCCATCAGCTGATAAACAGTGGAGCGAACAACATCTGGGAGTACACGCTCCTCGATCCAACCCAGAACAGAACCACCAGGAAGAAACCGACCACCAAAGACCCCGTTCAGTGAGTACTCTTTTGTTTCTTTCTCTTGTGAGAAAATGATAACGATAATAATAATGCATGATGACAATAATAATGATGAAGATGATGTTGACAATGATGATGATGATGATGATAAGGGGCTTCTTATTTGGCTTTCGAACTTCACCTGATGTGGATTGCATGCAAATCATCTTTGGTTGAAGATTTAAAAATGTAAAAATACTTTCGAATATTTGTTATTATCCGACTCATTTATGCATTGGAATTTTTGCATGTTCGTCCGAAGCCAGTCAGGACTTCGTGCTCGGACACGAGTTCGACGTTTTAATTTATTATTAATATTATTATTATAATTAATTATTACGACATTAATTGTCGTATTATTGATTTTATGAACTTGTGAATTAGATTATAATTTTTGTTGCTTTTTGGAATTAAAAACAAACTCGAGTAATATTGTCATTTTGTAATTCAATCATTCACTTCCAGTCCCACGAAGGCCGATTACGTCCGTGCAAAATACCAGTTCCTGACTTTCGTGAACAAACCCAAGGAGTCGGAGGGGATTGGCGTCGATGACCTCAGCAAGGTGAGAGGTCACCGAAAGGTCGAATTTACGGTGAAAAAAGGTGACCTTGCAATGGAAATGAAAATATGGTGGAAGACGGTGAACTTATGATGGAGGTCTTAATTACCGATAACAGTGGATAAGAAGAGAATGTTCATATTATTTGTAATCATAACCATCATCGTTAATCACCTGGCTATTCACGGTTCTTTGTAACAGTTTTGTATTTGGTTGCTTGATGATTCGGACGATCCACAGGTCTAGTGTTCGAGCCCTGATTATTCTCTTGTGGTTGTGCCAGTATCTCAATTCTCAACTGAGAAGATGCTACTAACTGCATCAACTGCAGATACCTTATCTTTTCTTACAACTGATGATGAGATGAGATTAACTCGATGATGATGTCGATGCATGGATGCATGGATGAGTCTAAGTTTCTCCTGAGGGAGGCAGATGCCTTATTCATTGTTCGTGTTTGTGCTGCGAGGGTCTTCCCGCGTGTGCGTGCCCATGCGTGGATGTGTGCATGTGCGTGCCCTCACATGGATGTGCGCCAGTTATTGAAATTCTTACTAAGAAGGGAAAATTATGATTAATTGTCATGATAATTGCTGGGAAGTAATCTTATGGGAAACAACTCTACCCTTGATGATGATGATGATGATGATGATGATGGCAATGATGACGGTGATGATGGTGATGGTGATGATGACGGTGAAGATGATGATAGTGAAATAAAATCATATTAATAAATATATTAGTTATTGCTATTCGAAAGTGACAAATTTACTAACGAATTAAGTTTGATTACTTTTCAATAAATTAACAATCATTCCATTTAACATTCACATTCAGTAATAATTTATAATGATTTATTTTTATCACTCAACCAGCCATTATTATTTTTATCCATCAGCAACTGCACTCAAGTGTGAGAACCAGCAACCTCGAGACCTCCCTAAGGCTTCTTGCCTCGGGGGCCGACCCTAACTACGTCCACCCCGTTCGTGCATTTCAATTTCAATTAAGTTTTTCTACAATTTTAAGTGCGGAGGATATTTGTTTGCTGCTTAACCTCACCTGTTGAGTGTAATTGAACCAATAATGATGATGATGATGATGACGATGATGGTGGTGGTGGTGGTGATGATGATGATGACGATGACTACGACCAACATTTATAAACATTTCATTCATTCAATTCACTAATCCAATTAATTAATTCATTCAATTAATTCTTTCATTAAATTAATTGATTGATTGATTCATTCCATTCATTCATTCAATTCATGCATGCCTTCTGAACACCTCAAAACAGTATTTCAAAATTCAATGTCCTTGATCTTCAACACCAGGAGAAGGGCACGAGCGCTCTCCATGTGGCTGCCCACTTCAACCAACCCTCACAAGTGGAGCTGCTCCTCATCTATGGGGCTGACCCTGGGCTCATGGACGTCAACGGGAAGATACCCCTCGATGTTGCCAGGTGGGGGAGCACGTGATTTGCATAATTTATGAGCGAAGTAATATTTGGAAGTGATTAGGAAATCGTTTAGGTTGTGATGGAGGGAAGTGAAGTTTATGACTAGATGCTGCAACAGTGAGTATGATGATGATGATGATGATGATGATGATGATGATGATGGTGATGATGGTGATGGTGGTGATGATGATGATGGTGATGATGGTGATGGTGGTGATGATGATGATGATGGTGATGGTGGTGATGATGGTGATGATGTCGGTGATGGTGATGATGGTGATGATGTCGGTGATGGTGATGATGGTGATGATGTCGGTGATGGTGATGATGTCGGTGATGGTGATGATGTCGGTGATGACGATAATGATGCCTTTGGTGAATGAATGTTGATGATAATTACAAATGGCAAGGATAATTTTTTAAAGGCTTCTTTATTTCCTCTTCATCAGTTCAATGGAACTTGCCTTTAGTCGTGGGTGTTATCAGTTTTTAATAATCTGTCGAGTCATTCCATTCCTTCCATCTCATCCAGGACCAACCACTTCAGCGACCTGGCGGACAGGCTGGTCGAATGTCAGTACGAACTGACAGACGGGTTGGCTTACTATCTATGCAAAAGGAGACCAGGTTAATGAGATGATGTTTATGCGAATGAAGAATGGATGATGGTGATGATGATGGTGATGATGATGATATATTTTTCTCAGTATATTTTACTTGGAGTGAGCATTTGACTGACTTGCTGGGTTTTTTCCATTCATTTTAGTGTCTCCTCATCATCATCATCATCATCATCATCATCATTATCATCATCATGCTCGAGCATTTTGCTTAAATAAATGAATAATTCCTTAAATTTACTTTAAAAACCCCACATTTACATTCTTAAGAAAAACAAAATACAATTTTAATTCAATATTTTGTTCGACAAATAAAATAAATTTTGTCGACAATGCACGAGACAGGAATGCGAACGATCAGATGTAGAAATTATATTGTACATGCAATAATAAATATAATAATTGCACAATGTATATTTATATAATTATAAATAATATAATAATTATAATAAATAATACTATGATATATTTTATGTAGAAGTCGTCGTTTATTTCCCGAGCATTTGCTCACCACTTCAATGTAAAATTGTTTCAGTGATTGTAACTTCAATCAGTCGATCGATTGTTAATCTTATCGATCGATTGTTAATCTTATCGATCGATTGTTAATCTTATCGATCGATTGTTAATCTTATCGATCGATTGTTAATCTTATCGATCGATTGTTAATCTTATCGATCGATTGTTAATCTTATCGATCTATTGTTAATCTTATCGATCGATTGTTAATCTTATCGATCGATTGTTAATCTTATCGATCGATTGTTAATTTCACCGCAGATCACAAGTCGGGTCAGCACTTCATCAACTTGGAGGTTTCCGACGGGTGGGGGTCTCGTTGCTTTGGAACTTACGAGATCTAAGATCTACTCGTTCATTTTTAGTTTTTATATTTTGACGTTGAATTGAAACTCGAGTCGATCCCGAATCAGAATGTCGTCGTGAGCTTCGAATGTTTGATGCGACGTTAAGTCGTAGCGAGCACATCTGAGGTCGTCGAATGTTCGCGTCGGTTTATCAAGCATGAGAACAAATTAAAATAACTAATTATAATGACTAATTACGACGACTAATTAAAACTAATTATTATAACTAATATTATATAATATAATTATAATAATTATAATTAATTGTGATGATGTCAGTGATGATGATAGTGGTAATAACTAACTTAATAACTGATTATGTAACTAACTATAATAACTAATTATGTAATGTACGTAATAATAATAATAATAATAATCAAACATTTGATTTAACGTGGTTTCTTCTCTCCATAGCTTGGATCTGAGCGAGCTTGCCAAGGGAGCCAAAAAGAAACTTCAGGCTGTGAGATTGTTTTCAATTGTTATTTCTCATCAAATATTATTTAAACCCTGTCAATTTCCATGTAAATAACTCCTGTTATTATTATTATTATTAATATTATTGTTACCGTTGTTGATCTATATCTCTTAAATGCCTCTCTATGTTAATAACCTAACTATCTGTCTTGTCTTGTTGGGATTGTCGTCGTTGTCGTCACGTCATTTCAGTTATCAATTGCGTCAAAATCATGTCGTGAAAGATGTTTGACAACGTTCGCCTCTGAGTGCAACTGATGCAACAAATGCATCGATTTCACAACATTGGTCTTTAATTGTTACGAATTAATCAATTACTACTCATTAATTGACTAATTACAATGAATTTTTTAAATAATATTTTAATTTCCTTGTTTGCTTCAGTTGTCAAACCACCTGTTCGAGGAGTTGGCCATGGATGTTTACGACGAGGTCGACAGGAGGGAAAACACCGAAAGTAAATTTTTCTCCGTCGCGACATTTTGTCGACGCGCGCATTTTTGAGGGCTCGCTTGAATTTTTATTTGCATTTTTAGACTCGTTTGTTTACTTTCTCTGAATTTTGTTTTCAAAAAGGTTGATTTGAAAGCAAATATTCAAAGCCTTAGATGGCGCTTCTGCTTAATCCTCCGAAGTGAAATTTGTTTTTTGCTCCTAAAAAAAAAGCATTTTGAAAATATTTGCCTTTCGAAAAAGTTTAAAAACGAAAGTGAATTTATGAGCTTTTTCTTGAAAACCCTTACGTCTTGTTACCTTCGGAACCCTGAAAAAGGAACTCCGACATAAAGTTTCATTTCGAACTTACTTAATGTTCCCGACGTCCGAAAGCATGTTTGTGAAATTAGATTCGTCGACCTGCCAGTGCAGAGCCCGAATCTATTATGGCCCTCGCTCGGGCTAAAAATGGCTCGTCTGGAATTCAATGAATTGTTTTAAACCTCTCCAGTATGGCTGTCGTCGTCTCAACCGCACACGCCGAACATCGTCATAAACGACAGGCAGATCGTCCCGTTCCTCCCGGCCAACCCCGAATTCTCGGCCACCAGGAACCAGGTCCGACCGATTTCGACGTCTAGATGGATTCCCTAGACTTTTTGACATTTAATTGTGATTTTAAAAAGTTATTCGCTTTGTTGGAAATGCAATTACGATCCTTGCGACGATCTGACAGTTTGGATTTCTCGTGCGACAGGGTCGACAGAAGCTTGCAAAGTTCAGCAAGAGGGAGTTCGCGACCCTCATCATCGACATTTTGAACGACGCCAAAAGAAGATATGTCGGGGTCCTTTCACCGACTGAAAAAGGTTCGTTTGTAGTTGTCCATTTAATTGGCAAATTAGACTTTTGTTATTACGACTAATTGTATTGTTTTTACTAATTATTTATTATTACCAACTATTAATACAGTAATTATCATTACCAATTATTTTTTATTACTAATTATATTGTTATTATTATTATTGCTAATTATACTGTAATTATTTAGTATTAACACTACAATTTAAAAACGACCTACTCTGAATTGAAATTCCAGTGGAAAAGTCACAAGGGGAGTCCAAGAATGACGCAGGATTGACACCGGGCTCGTCGGGGGCCGACCCTATTTACGACCAGGTGTACACTGAGGGGGATTATGCCATGATTGGAGAGGGACTCTGTGCTCAGATTGAAGGACTCAGTTTGGATGGTGTTGATAAAGTAACTTTGTTTTAACTGTTATCGATGTCATTTATTATTGTTGTTGTTATAATTGTTATTATTGTTATTATTATAATTGTATTGTTATTATTATTACTATAACTGTTATTATTATTATTATTATTACTTTGTTATCGACAAAGACAGAGCAATAGATAAATAAATCGACAATCACTCGAGCGATTGCAACCTCTCTTGCAGGCCAATCAGTCGTCGTCGTCTTCCAAGTCGAACTCGTCCGACGAAGCGGTCATTTTGAAGAAGTCCTTGCAGGAGTCTCAGCAGCAGTGCAGGCAGCTGGTGGCAGAGTTGGAAGCTTCTCAGGCCCATTGCAGGCAACTCGGCGAGGAACTGAACATCCTCAAGACCACGGTAGGCCGCCAACGCCGTTCGTAAATCTACGATAAATAATAATAATAATGTCGTCGTCCAGGTCGAAAAACTCCGCTTGGAGAATCGGGTGTACAGGTCCTTCGCGGACTCCTCCGATCCCCCTTCGGTCGGCGCGGTCGGAATCGCCGAGGGAAGCGCCGACTTCCAAAACCCCCGGTGGACCGTGACGGACAGGACGGAGGTTCAGAGGCAGTTGAACTTCAAGGTCGTCGAGTTTATTTTGTTTTAATTAAAACGTCCGACCAAACATTCACAGCATCGACCGTCACGATCGTCGTTCGTATCTAACTGGCGACTATTTTTGTTCTCGAATTTCATTATTCCATGATTATCACAAAGTGGTTAATTTTTATGGCAAATATGTTCCAGTAATTATGAGTTTCCTGATTATTATAATTGTTTTGTCGGCAACAAATTGTAAATGCCGGTCGTGCGGTCGTTCGAGTCGGAAATTGTAAATGCCGGTCGTGCGGTCGTTCGAGTCGGAAACTGCCGGCAACTCGTAAAGCTGTCCGGCATCTGAATCGGTGCGGAATATTTTATTCCAATGACGGATAAGAAATATAAAAGCAAGTTTAATAATCAAACATGACGTGACATACCATAATTCCACGCTCAACAACTGAAGTTTGCTGTGAGAATTCTTAAGTCTTGCAACTGAAAATAAGCATCGAGTGACCTCCGATTGCAGGGCATCAGTGTCGGGCAGGACTTTCCAAGTCCTCCTCAGGACCTCCTCATGACTTCAAAGTCTGCTGATTTTGAGCTGAAAGAGGCAAAACCTTGCCACATCAAGTCACGGTGAGATGATGACGATGATGGAAAAGCGTATGGATGATAATGATAACAAAGGTGATGGTGATGATGATGATTGGATTGATTAGTGATCGTAATATTTTCCATCATAAATCAGTTATTAATAAAGACATTAACTTTTATTAATTAACATTAATAAAAAATAAACAAAATTATTAAATATTTTTTTCAATTTCTTCCCCTCGTCCATCACCTTCCAGCAACCAATGGCACAGTGCCGACGTTACCGGTTCGGCCAACGAGTCGTTTTCATCCCCGGGTTCCGGGGGCTCCACCATGGTTGGCGAAGGGGGGAGGTGCATGCCCACCCAGGAGGAGGTGGTGAAGAAGACAGAGAAAATAACTCGGGCTCTCCAGGGGCTTTTCCAGTTGGCCCAAGACAGCAAGCATGAAATGTGTGTGGCCTTCTTTATGATGGATATTTTTACGATGATGAATGTAATTATTGTTGTTGTTGTTGTTGTGATGTCGATTTTTTAATTGTCAGTCAAGTTAGTATTGCCAAGAAAATCATTGCTGGCTTTATATTCTTACTTATTTACAAGCCTGATGATGATGGTGATGATGACAGTGACAGTGATGGTGATGATGATGATGATGATGGTAGTCGTGGTGATGGTGATGATAATGTCATCCATGGAAGTCGTTGCTTATTCCAGAGCAATGTCAATGAATGATGACATTTTCCACTTCTGAGCTTTTAATCCTGCATTAAGTTCATTAAGTTTACTTCTTCAAATTGTTCAGGCTTCCTGGAAGTTCCGAGAAGATCCAGATGGCAGTGCTGGAGATGATGCAACTCTTTCCGTCTGTTAGTTTCGGTTCAAGTTTTGAGTTTTCATTTTCAATCGCAAACGAAGGACGTCGTTCCGACCCGTCCTCGGACCGCACCGGGACCTCTACGGATGCCTCCCGCTGTGCTCGTAAGCCAAATAAATTGGAGCCAATTCATTTTTTGAGGTCATGAACTCTGTCAGCCAAGCGGAGGCCCTGAAGATGCTGGGCGAAGGCTCGGAGAGGATGAGGGAACTTTGTTCCAAAGTGCCCCCGGATCCGACGGAGGCAAAATGCCACTTGCAGAGGATCATCCAAACCGCCTACGACATCGCCAAAGCGGCCAAGAGACTCGTCGTCACCTACGAGTGAAGTTCGATCGACTCGTCTGAAGTCGGCGTTCCGGTTCGTCGGCGCCTGTGCCGGCTCAATGACGGCCGTGTTGGGAGAGGTTCGGAGGGTGGTTGGTTGTTTGATGAGGGGTTTAAGGTAGAGTTATGATTTCCAGAGTTTTCGAAATCTTCACGCGCACCTAGGATTTTTATTCTCAATGGGTGGGAAGTTTTCAGCGAGTTTGGCACGTTTCTGAATTCAAAATTTCTTAAAGAATTATTCCCTTCGTTGATTGTCGAAAAAATGTGACCTTCTTTCGTTTCTTGTGCTCTTTTTTTTGTTTCGAAGCAAGATCTCCACGACCGGATCAACAACAAAAACAACTACGAAAGTATTTTGTTGTCGTCTGCCTGCTCGTGCGCCGGAGTTTGTCGTTCTGCTTCGAGTAATTGATGCTGCTTTTAATAAATTGTCGATTACCGGATAATTGTAATTACGAGTTCAATCTTACACAGTTTTAGTTCAACTTCGAAGAGTTTGAATGTTTACAATTTGCAAAGCGTGAAGCTATCGAACGACAGTGTTTGTATTTCCATGTTTGGCACGTGGAAGGATATTTCTATTTGAGTCTTGATCA
>MPNW01000585.1:38407-53826 GCA_011800805.1 Hirudo medicinalis
CATAGGTGGATCACTGGGAAAATGAATACAAGAATAAGCAAATTATGCAAATAAGTTAATAAACAAAACTTATTAATGTCCTGCAGTTATGCATAATTAAGGACTTTAGAGATGAACTAATTATCGACGATTTAAAGTAATTAACATTTTTGTAAAAATCCGATGCTTCAGAGGTTTTTCACGGATTGTAAGTAACTGATAAATTCCCAAGACGAACAGAATTATATTTCCCACACGGAAAGATCCAAATAATTATCACTAATAATAATAACAACAACAAATCCAACAATAGTAATAATAATAATAATAACAATAATAGTAATAATAACGATAGTAATAATAATAATAATAAAATAATAATTTTTTTTACATTGGGAGATTTTTGTCTCGCATATTTTCCTAATCAAAACATTGATCCATTGATTTTCATCAAAAGTAAACACGACGCAAAAAAGCAACGAACGAACGAATAAGTGAATGAATGAATGCAATTTGTGAATGAATGAACGAACAAACAAATGAACGAACGAACGAATGAATGAATGAAATGAACGAACGAACGAACGAACGAATGAAATGAATGAATGACTAATTGAGTGATCGAAAGACAAATCAATCCAGTAATTCACTCCAGCCAACAACCACGAACTAATATCTCCTAATTAGCAGATCCATTCATTTAAGAGACCTTCAAAACCAGAAGCGTCCTGTTCGAAACCTGGCTTTCATCCAACCCAAGACTCAAGAAAGACCTCAGCCCATCCATCACCGATCAGAGTTAATGGTGCTGGAAAATGAAACCAGTCGTGTTTACAACATCGTCATCAGCAGCAGAATCTTTACCATCATCAGCATCAGCATCACCACAATCACAACACCAATATCATTGATGTCGTCAACATCATCGTCGTCGTCGTCGTCATCGTCGCCAGTCCAAATCGAGAGATGAAATTTCATGCTCGATAGGATTCCAATTACATCCTCCACGATTGGATGGAAAGAGAAAACGGGAATAAAATAAAAAATGTGAAAATAATATTTAAAAAAAAACTCTTTCATTTTATGCCTCGCAAAAAGTTGAGATTCACAATGGGCAAAGATGATGCAAAGAGGTGATCAACAGAAAGCTTTTTATGGGGACGATGATGATCAAACGAGATGGTGATGGTGATGAAGTTGATAATGATGATGATGATGATGATGATGTTGTTGTTGTTGTTGTGGGGATGATAACAGTGATGATAACCATCACTGTTGATAATGATGTAATCTAACGCGACGACCCAGGAGCTACGTATACATACATACATAGACTTTCCCATCATCCTATCTCTCTAGCAGCATCAGCATCAGCAGCATCATCATCGACATGTTGGAGACAATAACCAGATCATCTTCGTCGTCGTCGTCATCATCATCATCATCGTCATAGCCATCATGCAATCTCCTTCAGCGACTAGCAATTGGGAAAAACGAACGATCGAAGTATGATCCATCATCTGATGATATCATCATCATCATCATCGTAGTTGTCGCCGCTGTCCTCATCAAAACATCATCACCATCATCATCATTATCATCATCATCAACCGCTGCATCATAATCACCATCGCTTCAAGCCTCGGGTTAGTCCGAGAAAAGCGAAAAGCGATAACATTTGCTTTAACGAATAAATAAATAAATAACAACATCGTTATTACAAAACAATAAATACATATTAATAATAATAATATCAGTCGAAAGGGTACCTGACCCAGTGATCAAAAAAAACCCCAGGAACACCAAATTAGAAAAACCTACCTGAATTGGTATGACCATGGACTGATTGGGTTTCGTAGTCCAGATAGCTCAGATAAGATAGAGGCAGATGGATGGAAGGAGGAGCAGATGGATGGACGGAGGAGCAGATGGACGGATCAAAATACAAAAGGTATCAAGGGTAAACAGGTGATCGGATGTTGAGTTCACCTGGATAGATAAGATGGTCGATGGCGATGGATAGCGGTGGAAAGAGTGCACGTTGAATACGTAGGCGCTGGAAAACACGCTGGATGGAACGCCCGAATGTAGGAGCGAACGAAAGCAATAACAACGAAAGAACATTTAGGTCAGACGAGCGGAGAGCATGAGCGCGGAAATTACATGCACCACATTGATGAGGGGCTGCACCTTGGGGTGAGATTGATAGGGGGCCGGCAAATTGATAAATGTCAAGCGGGGGGGGCTTTACCAAATTATCAAAATTGGATACCAAACTAAAAATGTCAAGGAGGGGCGACAAATTATCAAGTGAGTGAATGAGTGAGTGAATGAGCGAGCGAAGGAATGAATGAGTGAGTGTGATTATGTGAGTGGGCGAGTGAGTGTTTTCCTGTGTGCGAGAGAAATATTCGAAAACGAATCGCAGCTGTCGATGATTGCACTCATTTCTTCAGAAGTGGCAGGCATCTAGGCACGCATACTTAGAGGCGGTTAGCCATTTCGCACATTCATGCCTCCACCTTTGTTGTCTTCCATCTCATTGGGAGAATCTTCATCTTCTCTCTGTTCTCGCCTAACTTATTCCTTACAGGTCTACTTATCGTAGTTACGCACTGCACCGAGTAAGTCCTAACTTTACCATGAAATCATGAAACTGCCTGTTCAAACTCGACTCCTCTAGCGAAGTCAAGGAGAAGTAGATTGTTCAAACATCGAGTATTAAAATTACCATCCAAAGCTCTCCTGCACACGTGCATAACAGATGTGCACGAGCGAACGCCCGACAACATACAAATGTTTGAAAACTGCCATACCATCCTCCCTCCCGAACTTCGCTTTCTAAACACCTAAGCCCGCATACCTCACACCAGATTCCACAGACCCCCTTCAGTGCGAGAGGTGATCGGTGATAGGGTACCATCCTTACCCTGCCCAGTCAATCGGGGCAGTGCATCCAGAAATTGCCATAGTCAAAATGTCAAAATGAAAAGGCACGCCGATCGCGCTATCTGAGAAATCTCAGGCATGAAATTGCCTTCAGAAATGAGCCTAATTGTCCGCTGGTCTCGGCTGGTTCTATGTAATCGGAGGCTTGATATTCGCGGGTCAAGTATCTCCTCTTCACTCTAAAGGTTTTCTCTGTTTAACTCTGTAATTGCCTTTGTGTCTCTCTCTCTCTCTCTCTCTCTCTCTCTCTCTCTTTCTCTCTCACTAGTTGTCTTCGTCATTCTATCTTATTTGAAATGGAATGCAACTTCTCGAGTTATGCAACGTTGCCTACGTTTTCAGACGACAACAGGCTCATGCCCAGAGTTTTGACGCACAAGGATCGGATCCACTATAATGATTTTTGACGAAAGTACTTTGTTTATGTTGGCCAGGAGGAGGAGAATAAAAATAAACGGATGAAGGAATTTGAAGACATGCAACACATTAACATATGAATTAATGCATGAATAGGAGGCCGGTAGGGGCATTCAGTTGCAAATGAATGGCTCAAGGATCAAATGTGAAGTCATAAATTTCTAGGCATACTCTCCGGAAGCAGGCCCATGATACAACAAGAGGTGGAGATGTGGAAAGAGTCTGAGGCTGGAAAAACTCGGCTGAGATAACACACGGAAAAGGTCGGATGAGTAATCTGGAGAGATGCACGCGGTCACATTCCACAGCACAGAGGTGCATGTGTTCCGTTAAATTTAACAGCATTCCAGGCGTTGCGGTTGTTTAGAACATCGTGGAATGGCAGCGATCTCAGCTTTCGTCGTCATCTCCATCATTTGAACGATGAAAGAGGAATGCGAGATCTGAGGACCGAGCGATCTATCATTCTTTTGAACGAGTCCCGAACAATAATCAAGTATGGTACTTGCTGCTCTTTAACTTGTCGGGACTGAGATTCGATAAGCAACCAATTCAACAGTCCCTGCTCTAAGGGCAGACCTCGGTACCCCAAACTGGTTCTAAACAACTCCATCGACTCAGAGATTGGGGGATCAACGTCTCCAAGAACAAACCACCAACTCAACTCAACTCAACTCAACTGAGTGACATGCCGAACTCAAGTGATTTTTTAATACGGGAAATAGATGAGACTGGTCTCACGTCGAGACAGTGATAAACTTTGGGAAGCCACGACGAGAGAAGCACAAGAGTTTTTGCTTAAAAACTACGGGACATTTGAAGTGCCTCTTGATCACCTTCCTGAGTATGCAATTATAATTAATGAAAAATGTCGTTAATAATTAATAATTATTAATTACACCAATTACGTCGATTGCGTTATCAGTAGTAACGTGTGCATTAAGCACTAATGACACAACGAGAATTGATAAAGCGTTTAGCATTACCAAACAGTTCGACTTGGGCGTGTCCCAATCACTTGATCTTTGCAAGATCCTCGACACAGCTTTGTGAAACCATTATTATCATCGCCACCAACATCGTCATCATCATCAACAACATAATCATCGTCGTCATCATCATCATCAGCAGCAGAACCAACAATACCGCCGCCGTCGTCGTCGTCATCATCACAACATTCCTGGCGCACGATCCTTGAAACATTAGAAAACTCACATATCTGATGGAGACGGTATGGTTCAGAGCTGCCAAGACAAAACGAAAACAAAGAAATATGGCGGGAAGAAAGGGTAGAAGATGAGCAAATGGGTAGATAACCATGGTGATCTTGGGTAACATGAGTCGGTCCGATGAGAATAAGATGCTAGCTAGGAGTGATAATGATAGATTACGGTACAATTAGATTCGTCTTGCTTGGTATGGTTAGAAAAATTAACAAGTGGCTCTTTGATTCCAGCCTCATCCAAGGCTACCTTGCTACAGTGTTTTCGAATCCTACCCCTAACCGCAGTCCTCTGATGGAGACATTGCCATGCGAATACAGGTGCAATGTAATTCGTGGTCACCATTACAGTACACACATTACATCCATTACAGAGGCAATTCTGCAAATGTCTGGCCGAGAAATGGAGAAGCCATTGTGGAGCTCGGAGCTCATTGGGGAAAGCCCAAGACTCGAACACTAAACCAGCAAGTCAAAAGAGAACATGCATTACGGCACGCAGCTGATCTAAACGTGGAAATAACTCTCTTTTGTTTGAAAAGCCAAGAGTCAGTCTTGAAGAGGAACTAGCTGAAGAGAGAAGCTGACAGAAGAGAGAGAAAATGAACAACAACAACAAAATAAACAAAACAAAAATAGGGGAATGAAGAATGCTATGTGATTGCGGATGATGATGATGATGGTGATGATGATGACGACGACGATGACGACGACGGAGGCGACCAAACAACGATAATGCTTTTGGAAAGGCATTAAAATTAATGAGCATCTTGGCACGGGCAGCTGGAAGGGCGTTGGAGAGGAATGGATGAACGACCGAAAGAACGCACGAATGAATGAATGAATGAATGAAAGCCTTGAATGGGGAATATGTGAGGAACGACCTGATGATTGAACGAAGTGACACGAATTGGTGAAGGAGTGAAGTAAGTGGGAGTGAGAGAGTGAGTGAGTGAACGTTCGAGCGAACAGGCGGATGAGTAAATAGCGGACAAAAGTAAAGAACGAATGGAATGAAAAGGAAGAAAAAGAAACGCGGAGTTCGGCATCTGACATTAGCTCAGACCTGCATGCTTCCATTTAAACCATGACCATGATCATCATCATCATCAGCGTCGTCATTGTGGAGAGCACTCAACGACCCACTTCAGACAAAGAAAGCCGGTCAGAGTCGGCCTGGTCAGAAAAGTTGATCATTCTGGGCCCATTCTGGTCGTTCGAGGCTACAAAAATGGTGATGCGCTTTATATTTGGTGCGGATGATGATGATGATGATGATAGTGATGCCGGACTAGGGCAGCCTAATCTCCACAATCTTGACCATCTACGCGGTGGCATACAGGAAATATCTTTGAGCATGAAATCATACATCCATCCTTCCACTCATACATACATTCTTTCACTCACACATCCATTCAGCCCAGTGACCAATGTTTGCTTTTTTAAACCATTTTTCTATTTAGAGAGCTTCTGGGGGTCGGCGAATAAAAATAGAAGAAAGAGGTCGAGTCTAATTTTAGAACTTCGACTCGTTAATAAATTATGATAATGAGTCACGTGACAGTCTTTTCTGAACAAAGAAAGAATGCAACGCATTGGAAACCCTTTCAACTCTTTACTTTAAGTCGATCTAGTACAACGACGACGACGACGACAGCGATCCTCCATATCACAACGGCCTCTGCCGCGCCGACGTCAGCAGCGACAGATCTCCAATGTCGCCAGTGGAATTAGCTATTGGTCTAGCAAAGTTTAAAAGCAACTAAAGATTGTTAAGATGGCAAACAAACATGATCTTATAACTAGCTACAGAGCAGCCCAGAGAGGGGGCAGGGGGCAAGTACCCCGGATGTCCGCCAGTATTTTAAAATAATAAAATCATGACCTTTTTCTGCTTTTCCATCACCAAATTGACATGACATAGGGGCCAAAAGTCACCATTGGCAGTCCTGCTTATGAGTACCATCTATCTCACAAGAATGATGTGATTGTTCATGAGGCAATCTATCCATGCCCCAAATTGGAGCAATTATAAACAACCCCTCTCAGAAGCAGCTGCTCTTTGAAATTTTAATGTCGACAAAACCGAGCCAATTAGAATACTTCAACATGTGCACTGCAATACAACTAGTGTAAGTCGTACTTCTATGTTGTACTTGTATGTTGTATGATTTAACTAACAACTTTTCCTGATATTAACTGATTCTTAACATTAAATAAATCAAATAATGTAAAGTTAATCATAAATGAATATAAATCCATTAATGTAAATTAATGTCAAAGCCCAGAATGTCTCGAGGTGAATACATGCATATTGCCTATTTGTTTAGAGGTCATTCATTAATGCATCAGACATTTATAGTAGATAACAGTGGCATATCAATGTATGATTTTATAATCTCGAACATATAAATGTGCATGCTAGACAATCATGTTTGCAAAAATTGACTTCTTAAATCAAGATACAACTGGATGGTACATAGCCATGGAAAAATGGAAAAATGGAGCTTAAAATAATAAAAAGAATTCAAATAATTGCAACATCATTTGCCCATCATCAACATTAGTCACCACAGTGTGTAAATCTTAATGTTGCTGCTGTCATAGCATTGGTAGTCTGAATTGAAAGAAAATAAATCTATAAAGCCAACAATTCTTAAAAAAAAGATTTATCAACATTCAACTGAGTTAGAAGTAGGCACAGAGCATCAGGTCAAACCATGAATTAAACCATGGTAAACAATGATTCTATTTGGAAATCCACAAATACTTTTTAATTTTTTTGGGAAAATAATCACAAAATGAGGCGCTTCTGAATATCATGGAAATACAAAGCAAAAAAATCACCTCTACGTTCAGTGAGATGCCTAGATCCTTTCAACTATATCTTGAGATGTCTATTCTAAATTCAGCTCCTAATATATGTTATCAAAGCTTGATTAAGAACTAGCGGTGAATATTTTTAAGGTGGATGCTGTAAAAAAATTTAAGTTTCACCCTTCCGCAGATCTTTTCGAAAATGTAAATATGGATAATTAAAATATTCTTTAGATTTTATGAATAATTCAGATGCAACTTTAAATTTCGCAACATCTCAAAGATCTTCCCACTGCAATGACGAAGACAACACCTTTACGATACGCTGTAAACAATATAATAACTGTGAGAATCTGTGTTTGAATGTGGAGTAAAAAATAAATTGCATTAAATGTATGCTGGAAATGCTCAGATTTTTTTTTATTTCGTAATGATGAACCAGGTGAAAGAAAAACGTTTTTATTACAAGATAATTTCTTAAATACAATCAATTGATTTATGTTGAAAGACAAAATAGTATTTTTTTTAAATAAGCAATAATATATTACTAAAGTTTTTATCTGTCAACAATATGTCATGTAATTTCCAATGATGGGAATTCTATATCAAGTTTGATAAAGTAAAATGTTTGTACGATAATAATGTGTGACGAAACTATTGATACAAAATTTTATGACGATTACTAAAATTTAAAAAATGTAATTATAAAATACTGCTGCAATTGGTTTATTGCTAAATTATTGACTAAAGTTGCCAAAGACTTTCACAGAAAAAAAGCAGACCAAGAATAAGGCGAGCATAGAGTTCGAATGATTACTTAGTCTTGCTGCAGAGATTATAAGTATGAAAATGTCCTTACTATAATTTACCATCAAATTTGTCTGAGATGCTTGGCACTTCAATGAAAATGCTTCGAGCGTGTTAAGAATATTTGTCCGAAGAACGTAAATCATAAGAATGAATATCCGATGAACGTATAAAGAAATTTTTAAATTGGTTGGTCCTCAGAAATTCCACCACGACAAAGTTACGGTGCAATGCTCAAATGGAAATTTGAGTATGATAGTTAATAGAGATTCATTAAGTGAAGATAAGTATTTTTTTTTATTCATAATATATTTATAAGTATTTATTGTTTATTAATTAGCATTCCCCCATCAGATCTCAATCAACCCCAAGAACCCATTTGAAGACGCATCTTTTCAGGATGTCATCCAAAGAACCAAAGAACCAAAGGAACCTAGTCAATCTAGAGAGCCTAAGGCTCCCCTGATGCAGGGCATATGACCAATTCAACCTCTCATCATTAGAAATAACATTAAATATTGTTATCAGATAAAAACTTGTATAAGTATAACAATAACTACTCCTGCTGTTGTTGTTAATATTAATATTAATGTTATTATGAGTGAGCTTTTGATATTCAGATAGTATAAAAATAATTACTATATTTTTCGAATTTGTCGATTTCAATAAAGTGACTTCAATATTTTTAAACTTAACAAATACTTGTGACATGTGCTTGCGTTCATGGTAAAAACAAAACTAGTTTCAATTATTTTTATTATTATTTTATACATTATTTAAATATTTTTTTAATAAATTTATTTAAATGTATTTTAAGATTGGTAGTCTGACAGCCATCCCCGCACTGGAAGTACACAAATAAAAGCCTTAAGCCGCGAGAAACATTTTTAGCTAGCCTTTTTTTTTATTATTTTAAAGTGAACCGATTTTAAGTACATTTGGAAACGTTTTATTGTTTTTAAAATATCCAATAAGTTTTGCTTTGAAACTGCATATACTGCTGACTGCCTCTACTCACCGTTTTAAGCCCAATAAAATAACCCAATTTTCTATTCCTCTCGAACTTTTAACGAAATTTACGGGCCATGGTTGATGTTGTGGGTATCCATTTTCCATGTCTCCAGCGGTATGTATTTTTGTGTGCCTTTTTTTTTATTTTATAAAATTACTTCGTCTTGTTTTAGTCCTGAAATTATCTTCACTAAAGTTCTTGAAGTTTATGTTAAAATAGCTAGAAACTGCCATAACTAAATTTATTCTTTTTTTGAATATCTTATCTTTCTTTATTCTCAGTGTTTTTCAATTTGTGATATCACTTTCATTTAATTTCTGGTGATTTTGTATTGAAGGCGATTCTTCCACAAAGTAACAAATGCTTCCTCTCTTATCCAATCCTTTGGTCATATTCGGGAAGCCTTTTACTTCTTCAAGGATGTTCTCACATTTTCCAAAATGCCATTTCGGGCATTTGCAGAACAAGATATCCTTTTTGGAATTAAAACTGTTTGAATTTAAATTGTAGATTTTTTATTGTTGATTTTTTATTATTGATTCAATTGAATCATTATTAGTACTCACATGACTTTCAATTCGTATATTTTTCTTAATTCGTTATTCTGAATTATTCACTTGTGGGACTAAGTCAAAATCTCGTACATCTCCATCCAAATTTCCAAGCTAATTACACGGATTATTTGAGACAAGAGAATGAAATTCTTAGGGGTGGTGCCATGCTTTTCAGCAGTGAGAAGAAATATGTTAGTGATCTCTATCAACATTTAGCAGGGCCACCAAGAGGGGGTGGGGTGGGGAGGTGCAGTTTTTGGGGCCTGCTGGAGTTTTGTAATCTTTTTTTTGCTTTTCCATTATCAAGTTGGTATAACATAGGGGTCCAAAATTTCTGTTGGTGGCCCTGACATTCAGTAGTATGTCACTGCTCTATTGTGAAGGATCTTAATGAACACATAGGTGTTGCTGGTCAAAGGTTTTGGTGAAAGCCCATATACTTTTCCCAGAGGGAAAATGAATACAAATGAGGATTTTGAAGAAGCTGCCATAAGAGAGGTTTGACTTTGACCATTAATTGGTGTGACCGGTGTTTTTACTTATCTTGTTTGCCAAAGGTCTATGAGG
This sequence comes from Hirudo medicinalis, assembly GCA_011800805.1. Lineage (NCBI taxonomy): Eukaryota > Metazoa > Annelida > Clitellata > Hirudinida > Hirudinidae > Hirudo > Hirudo medicinalis. Next base: position 48,732 of record MPNW01000585.1, read on the forward strand.
AAACAGGCTTTGACATTAGAGGCCTCATTGATAACCACTCCCCCATAGAAAGGATTCATGATGGACAACCCATCAAACTTTTAATTGTCAATGACGTCCCTCTGGAAACTAATTTCAAGCCCCGACTGCACCACGAAATCAAGGTTTATTGGTCTTCCCATTTTATAAATAATTCAAGTAATGGCTGATAAATAGGCTTTCAACATAATTGTTATGGCTAAATATGATGTTGTTGCAAGGACTGGGATGGAATACCAGTTTTCTGGAATACCAGAATTTTTATTTTCATGTTGTTCTGCATAATTAATTGTTTCGTTGTTTAGACGATTGTCTAGGCAAATGTCTACCGGCTACTTCACGAAGAATCCGTCTGTAAGCTCTACGGTTTCACTGCCCAGGCATATTCTCGTATCGTGGATTGCTTAAGGTAGAAATTGAAGTCACTCAAATATTTAATATATATTTATTATTTAATCCTGTCTCTTATTTCAATGTTTAATTTATTTATGTGGCTGAATGTCAACACATGGAATGTGTAAATCAATATCCACAACATTATTTATCATTGATTGTTGCAAGTTATTAATCGCTTATAAAAAAGTGGAATCATTCACTGGTATAAATCTAACGATCCTAGTAAAGCAAATGTTTTTTTCTGCTGATTACAAAGATGATTTGATGTAGTTGTAGATTCTAAACTTTAGGAATAAATTTAACCATAATACTTATGTTTTAAGTGAACATTAGCTATCGATTTTAAGGGGTTACTTGAGCGAGCCTCGTTTGATTGCAACACCCTCACCGTCCAAACTCCCTTGTCCGAGGGAGAGCATTTTCCGAAACATAAAAGGTAGCTACGATAATTATCTACCGCTCGGTCTGTCGGCTCTTCCCATTTCGGAACTCTGTTACGACTTTGTTTCAATGGTTAATTTCAGAGTTTGACCATTACACAAACTGTGTGCGACTTAACGACAGGGATCTCGTCTTCAAACGAACAACACCTCTGGCAGTCCGGAGGTCAGGAGTTGAGGGTGAAGATCCCGATGAAACGTTTTAATCAGATTTTAACCACGCGTGCCGTTTATAAGTTGGTTTTAAGACATTTTTTTAGCTATGCGAAGGTCTGACGGAAGGAATCATGTCGGGATGGATTTTTAAAGAATGGACTTAAAATTGAAAGACTACGACCATCCCATGTTGACGCTGTAAATATTGTTGCTGTTTTTAAAGTACTTTGGAAAGGATGTGTTCTCATTGAGAAAACAAGATGATAGATTACGAATAGAAAGTGTCGCTATTTCCACTTGACGTCCAAAAGAATTTTTGAAAGAAATGCTTGATGGAGATGCTAGGAGTGTCGACCTCTGATGAGTTTATCTTCATTCCTCTGAAACAAATTGTTTTCAAAAAGACTCTTAGCCAAGTCGAGTACCAGACGACTCGATCTCCAAACGTTCTCAAGAAGATGTAGTTTTAACAGATTCTCACTGCCAAATACCAAAATTCAAATGTGATGCATTAGCAGCCTTAGTCGGTCCCCAATTGATTTCTTCGAGCAATAACGACCCAGGTCTAGTGAGGGTGATGGAAGATGATATTCTTTCCCAAAACATATTTTACATAGTAATTAGCCTTTGGGTTGAAATGCTTCAGAATGTTTAAAGATACCTGGTTGACCGATGACAGCTAATGTTGATGTTAAAAAAAAGAAACGAGGTGAGCTTTATATTTTGGTCGGTTGTTTATTACCTATTAAGTAATAAATGCATTAAATAGGAGCATTTATAAAATTATCCGACACTGCCGAGAAGGCACGAGATCGATATTAAAACATCTTTGGCTATAATTGATTAGTGCCTTTTATTTTTGATGGCCTTTTGACGTGCGCTAAGGTTTTGGAGCTTTGTCCTGTGCACGGTGTCTCTGTAAAGTTTCAAATATATTTTCAGATGATCTAGGAATGAATTTATTGTCAGAAATAAACTTTGTTTGAGCATCACAGCACGCGTTTAGTTTACTCAGGGCAATTATCGGTGCATAGTCTGTTGAAATGCCATTGATCAATAACACAATCAACATTCATTGTAACGATTTCCGATTCTAATAGCACCCAAACTGATCGATCCAGGTGAGTAAATCTTCTGTGGGCGTCTTGTGGAATGTCTCGCTTGCAACGCCAGGACGTGATTGCGGCAGCTATTGCCGATGTTTCCTACTCAAAGTTTGGGACGAAAGGCATGTCATCATAGTCACTGAACAAGGTGGTCCAAACCAATTCATCCCTGAAAGATTTTCAGTGCCATTCAGTTGTATCATTGCACTCATTTCAGTCTCACCTAATATCTGGGTCTCTACTTATTGATTAATTTGAACCTTGTCATAAACAACGTCAGTTTTGTCAAAAATTGAATTCTGAAGCTCTGGGAGTCTACAAGATTACAGAGAACAAGTTTAAGTTGAACTTTCCAAGGCAGACATGATGATGATGATGATTGAGCCATGCACTCCAAGGAGAATGATGCCTGCTCCTAGCATCATCTAGCTCGATTGAAGACAATTGATATCCTGCCTCCGACCCTGACAAGAAATTTATGACATTTACAGTTTCTCTCGAAACCTTGCTTGCTCCTCTCGATTTAACCACTCAGGATTATAGTTTCCAGGTTAGGAATGATATATTAGAATTTTGCGTATAATAGTTTTCGACTACTTCAGCATTACTGAGTTTTTTAATTTGTTTATTCAATGGATTTAATTAAAATTGAAATCATGTCGAAAGCCCAAGCTTGAATATTTGAATTGTGAATAACTTGTTACTTAATACTTAGCTGCCTTGAAATAACCACAGGTTAACAAGTTCGTGTCAGTTGGTTCGTCTTGCAAAATACTTCACATCGTCTATCCTCGTTCTTCCATGGATTCGAACGACCTCCACGCATTGCCGACATTTGATTTTCATCTCTTGGATCGTGTCTTCAAGACTTCTCCCCATACATTGAAGCAAATGTGCTGGTCTCATCACCAGCTTGCATTCCTTTTCACCATCTCCACAACTTCACTGTGATGAGATCTCTGAAGAGATTCCTCCTTGTCATAGCAACTTTGGAAAAGGGTTTGATTGCAAGCCTATGCGAGATTTGGACTTAGCAGGTCTAGTGGGTGTTATTTGCTAAGAAAGGACATGTTTGGGTGAATGTTCACTGAATGAATCAGTCATGTTGGAACATTTTTTAAAGCTGATGTTTTTACCAATGGTTAACTGATGATTTATAAGGCTGTAATGCAATGGTTGGTGTCAAACCACATACACTACGTGGCGTGGCTTTGTTAAATGTCATGATGATGGTTAGCCACAGTAAAGTTAAGATTTATATTAATAAAATTATCAAAATTTCCTTGTCATGTGTAAGCAATTGCTAAAAATAAAACTTTAGCATTAGAACTTGTGATGCGTGACATGGAAGTCATCTGAAACGGAGGTAGGTTGAATGCACCAATAGATTGAGCAAGAGTTTGTTGAGCATGTTTTAGATTGGTTTCATTCTTATATGATATGGGATTGTTCAGAGGCCATTATCAACTGCAATGAGGGCACAACACTGCAACAAATCATGAGCTTTGATTTGCCAAACCAATTGATAGCATTTTGAGCGTTTGGATTTGGAGATCCTGGTCAACTGCATTTTATTACTTGGTGGTCATAGTCTTTGCAAGGGTTTGATTTAATAATTTGGGGTGCAAGTTAGCTCAGAGGGTAGCGTTCCTGCAAATGACGGTAAAACGACAGTCGTTACGTGTCGTGTTCGAAACCCGGCTTGCACCACCTGGGAGCCGGCACTATATAAAAGGGTCTAAGCGCCCCTGACGCTCACTCTTATGGCGCTATATAAATAAACTTACTTAATACATCTGAGGGAACAGTTAAAATTCCTCAGACTACCAGCTTTTGGCAATGCACGTTAATATGATATATAATTCAAGAGCAGTTTCAAAATGCCCAGGGGTGTCCTGCGAGTAAGGGATGCCAGCTCTGAAATTTTTGTTTAAAAATATTAATGAATCGGTCAAAAAAAGGGCAACATCTTGATTTGAGCACTGCTTTCCCAGCATCACCCTAAATAATGAACTTATTAAATAAAAGAAAAAACCACGACTTATAAACATCTTGATGACATCAAGCAGATGATATGCATTGTTCTGAATTTTATTGTGTTTCCTTTCTGTTGTTTAATAATAGAGCCAGTGCAACAGTGAATAAATGCAAAGTAGCATTCGAACGGGTCCATTTACATCATCACCGAAAGCAGTTATGATTTGTTGCTTTCGTGACCTGATCGACATAGAAGAACTAGAAATCATACATTTAAAAAAGGAGATATAATAAGGTACTTGAATGTATAAAACACATCTTCAGAAAATGAATTTTACTAGCCAAAACTCTTTAGATCACTCAACTGGACACACTTCTACAGAGTGATTTGACTCCATGTCACAAACTAATAATAATAATAGTGATAATGACTCTCAGCATATCTGCTTACCGCATCAAAAAGACATGGCCGCCCATCGTCGTGAACCCTCGCTCACAATCGAAATAACAAAAAAAAACATTTTTACTTTTAGGCACAGTACCTGAGATGTGTTATATGCGTTCATGATGGATGATATAAACTTCATACAATAAGCACGCGTAAAAATATTTGTAATTTTAAATTTTGCAATGCAGTGCATAACTAAATAGTAGTCCAAATAATTATATTTAGTAGAATGACTATACAATTTGAAAAATATCACAGATATTCAAAAATAATTGTACCAATTAAAAGTCATTTATTTTAATTAAGGAGGTTATACTATTCAGAATCTTGAAGTTTTCAAGAATTAGAATTTCATTAGTATCTTTTTATAAATAAAACAATGTGTTGTACATGTTTAAAATGCTTTTTATTCAATCTAGAGATATTACGCTGTTTATAACTTTCAATAAATTTTATTGTGTGATGCAAACTTTGTTTAGTTACTTAGCTGAGAATTTCTATGAAATGACTCTTTTGCTTGGCATTTTAAAGCAATGGAGTAATAACTTTCTTTT